>NDXB01002611.1:35926-54227 GCA_002631895.1 Agapornis roseicollis
TTTTTCTCTCCTGTTTCATTCAACAACAAATTCTAACCACTTAGCAGAACAAAAAAAAAGAAGTGGCTAGATATAAAAGAATCAGTTCTTATTCTTAAAAGCTTATTTGTATTTTTCTCTTCTTCAACCCACATCAGAGTCTACCTCTTTTAAATAACAGCAGTGGCAACATTAAAATCCATCTAATCAGAAAACAGATGGTCATATGGGAATTACATAGCAGTGGATATATATCACTTGCTTTAAAATTCCAGAAATATTATATTGCCTTGCATCCCTCTTACAAGATTCCAAGTAATTTAGATTTAGATATCTAAGGTTATGTTTTGGATCTCTGTGAATATATGCAGTCTTGCTAAATCACTCAATCTTAACAGAACACACTAGATGAACATAAAATAAAGTTAAGGCTACTGTCCTGAAAGGCAACATCTATTCATGCCAAATGCACATTACAGTTGGTCTTAGAAACTCAATTAATAAACTTTTGCATTAACTCCTTCTGTCAAGCTGCCTGGTTCAACCTTAAAAATTACCTCCAGAAGCTTTTTATTGCCCTTTTTATTCTCCTTAATCTGCCCATCCCTAGTTTTTCACTGCTTTTTCACTGCCAGTCTGTTCAAAATAGAATCTAAAAATTCAGGGTTATCCACATGCAAAGTTATTTTCCTTTGGATTTTTCCTTAAAGTTTCTGATCACAAGCAAAAGTATATTTCTTAGTCATGTTATACTGTCATGTAAATCCATTGCAAATCACTGAGGAAACTGAGAGCTTGATTTCTCACAAATGCCTTTGACGCAAAGTCCTTCTGGG
Source organism: Agapornis roseicollis (assembly GCA_002631895.1). Classification (NCBI taxonomy): domain Eukaryota; kingdom Metazoa; phylum Chordata; class Aves; order Psittaciformes; family Psittacidae; genus Agapornis; species Agapornis roseicollis. The sequence goes on from NDXB01002611.1 coordinate 36,742, forward strand.
CCAGTAATATGCTTTTTGGTATCTTTTACCATCTTTAGTATCAGAGAAGGCATTTAAAAATAAAAATTTATTTCACATAACAGGGGACAGAAGAAAAAATGCATTTTCTGTAAATTAAGTTAAAAGTCTTCAGACTTACTTACTTGAAGTGATTAAGAAAGCTGATGGAGTGTAATACGCATGGAGACATTTCTCCTGCCTCTTGATAACTGAATTTTGATTGGCTAGGCTTACTCTAGTGCTATGTATGTCAACTAGGAATAAAACGATTGTTAGCACTAGAGAATAATCTGATAATAAGACAGACTTAATGTGCAATAGCCAGTAGGGTATGGATGCAAATTCAGCATGGTTTAAAATGTAAAATGGGCTTAAGGGCTTTACAATGTCTGTATAGGCATACTCCATCCATTGGTGAAGCTTAGCATCAGTAAAGGGGTACACCATTTTCTGTGCATGTTCACATAGTACTATTAAGATTTATCACACTGCATTCATACAATTTTATTCTGTAACTTGACCTTGGGAATGTTTATATTTTGAAGAAAGTGTTTGAAAGCTACATGTGTGCAAGCCAAATAAATCCAAGGATTGAAAGTAGTTCCCTTTTGCTATGGCACCAAGAAGCATTTGCAAAAACTGTCTTGATTAAAGCTAGTACAAAAGGGGAATTCATAGTCTGCTGTCAGTCAGCTATTTCACAAGACGTTACTATTCACCTTACCTTAATAAGTCTGTAAATCTCCTCCATGTCCTGGCACTGCCTAAGTACTTTCATTTTTAACTGCAGAGAAACAGTTTTCTGTCTCTGGCACTCTACACTTTCACATAAGCAACCAAGACAGTATTTTTCCTTATAAATATCCTAAGAAGGAAATTTCATTGTATCAGAGTGTAATGTTTGGGTTTTTTTTTTCTGTGTAGAAAATCCCCACTGAATTTGCACCCATATATAAAATCATTTTAATCTCAGGAATAAGATAAATTTATGAGGTATAAGTCAACTGAGATAGATAGGTACTTGGAGAAGCAATCACTAGAAGACTGAAATCTAGATTTGTTTTATTTGTATAGTTTAACAGCACTGAAATCGATCATTAATTCACATGAATTTTAAACAATTAAAAATGAAAGGCTGTAGAAGACTATGCTTCTTCTCTCTCATATACTGCTAAATTTTCCTCATTGAACTCAGATTTGTTTTGTACCGATGAATGTACTAAAGGTTTTCACTGTGATTATTAGAAGTAGGTTCCACAGTCCTTGTCAGGCCTCACAATCCTCATCTCTATTGCCTGTACTATGGATTGTTATAGTGCAGACTATCATATGACCAACCTGCTACTACACAGGAACAATCTCATCATTAAGGTGATGCAGTGATGATTCAAGACTTCAGGGGTGCTCTTCTTACACCTTTTTTTACTCAAAACTTTCAGAACTATGGATACACAAGACATACATAACTGAGCTCCAGGAGACATAAATGTTGTTAAATACAGAATGAACTCCAGAAAACAAAACAGAACAAAACATGATTTCAAAGCTCAGTATTAAAGAGTATAATGTCAGCAGGTCACAAAAGCCAGTATTCCTCGTCTCCCTAAAAGTTCCAAAACTTTTGTCTCCATTACAGGAAAACAGTAGTGCCAAAAATCATTATTGCATAAAATTTTAATGAGATACAACTACCTTTCCAGGGCCATGTTCATGTTTCTATTGACCCCAGACACTCCCACCTATTCACCTAGGCTACAGCCTAGACCATAGACTCTTCACCTCATTTCTTTTGACATGCTTTCTGTTTTAACATTTTAACTCTCTTAAAGTGTTTTGCTCTGAAAATCTGCAAATTTATTAGTTGCTTTTGACTTTAATATCAAATATACTGTAGTTTATAGTCTTTCTTGCATTACTTGTCACCTCTTCTAAGGCAGAAAATGGCATCAAAAGTCTTTACTGTTCTTTGTGCAGCCCTCTTATGAAAGAAGGCAAGAACAGTTTTTGTTTCCCATATACCATTGGCTTGAGATTCACACTCTGTTACAGAACAGCAGCACGATCCTTCCCATTTCTTTGCAGATCTCATTTTTTATGGACAAGATGTTGAATATGCAGATAAATTTCTGCTGATCACAGGTATGAAAAAGCCAAAGGCAAGACATCAAGCATCTCTGAGGTCAGCAGTGCCCATATTGCTTTCTAAATTCTGTTTAGGATTTAGGTTAAATGCACTGACTACTTGTCCTCATTTCAGCTGTAACAGTTACTTTTCTTCCTAGCAGCTAGTGCGATGATGCATTTTGGCTTTAGTCTGAGAATGACACTGATAACACACATCTGCAGCACTTACCCTGATCAAGGACATTTTCAGTCTCATGTTCTGCCAGTGATGACAAGTACAAGAAGCTAGGAGGAAGCAGACACAGGACACCTGACCTGAACTATCCAAAGGGGTATTCCATAACACAGCATGGCATGCCCAGTAGATAAAATGCGGGCAGTTACCTGGAGGGGACCAGCTGCTGTTCACGTCAATCTGGGTATTATTAGGTAGGTGGAGAGCAATGGCATTGTACATCACTTATGTTTTTTGAGCTTTCACTTCTTTTTTGTTGTTGTTGTTTCCTATTATTATCATTAATGTTATTGTTGGTATTCATAGAATCATAGAATTGTTAGGGTTGGAAAGGACCTTAAGATCATCTAGTTCCAACCCCCCTGCCATAAGCAGGCCACTGGGTTGGCATGCTATTCTCTGCAGTCATACTCTTTCACTTCAATGCTGCTGTCACATAAGAGACCCAGCAATATCAAAGTCAAATTACAGAAGCATACACCACTCTTGCCAAAGGCTACAGCAATAAAATACAAATACTCTGCCCACTTTTTANAACCTGGCTTTGAACACTGCCAGGGATGGAGCACTCACAACTTCCTTGAGCAACCCATACCTCACCATCCTAATAGGAAAGAATTTCTTTCTTATAGCCAATCTAAACCTCCCCTGTTTAAGTTTGAACCCGTTACCCCTTGTCCTGTCACTACAGTCCCTAATGAAGAGCCCCTCTCAAACATCCAGGCCCCCTTTAGATACTGGAAGGCTGCTATGAGGTCTCCACGCAGCCTTCTCTTCTCCAGACTGAACAGCCCCAACTTTCCCAGCCTGTCTTCATAAGGGATGTGCTCCAGTCCCCCGATCATCCTCGTGGCCCTCCTCTGCATTTGTTCCAACAGCTCCATGTCCTTTTTTATGTTGAGGACACCAGAACTGCACACAATACTCCAAGTAAGATCTTGCGAGAGCAGAGTAGAGGAGCAGGATCACCTCCTTCAAACTGCTGGTCATGCTCCTCTTGATGCAGCCCAGGATATGGTTGGCTTTATGAGCTACAAGCGCACACTGCTGGCTTGTGTTCATTTTCTCATTGACCACCAACCCCAAGTCCTTCTCTGCAGGGCTGCTCTGAATCTTCTCTTTGGTTTAGTTATTAAACTGTTCCTAGCCAACTTTCTTTACTTTCTTTTGATTCTCCTCTCCATCCCACCTATGAAGGAGGAGTGAGAAGTGTGTGAGGGAATTAAGTGATCAGTTGCGTGGTATTTAGTTACCACCTGGGTTTAAACAATGACACTGCTACAGAGAGTGGAAGAGAAGGGAAGGGGAGAAAAAGGAAGGAGAGGAAAGAAAGGCAAGGCAAGGCAAGATAAAATCACCCAAACTCAAAGTCTTAATTTCCCAATAAGTAATACATTTTGTTTCTTTGGGGATCAATAGTTGCCTTCTTTCTTTCTTCTTAAGTTGACCTAAATCTTGAATGTGAATAAGACATAATGTTGTAGGAACAGTGACACTTCCTTGCAGTTGGCAGGCTCAGTGAAGAATGACTACAGCTATGAAAACACTGGAAGGACGTGTACAAGTATATCTGCTAAATCAATAAAATTCTGGACTCACTGTACAGGCAGTCCTGACATCAAATAATCTTTGACATTACAGAAGCACTACCAGGGCTGGCTTTTGAATAGGTGTGAAATTCTCATTTATTTGGAGCATAAATATCAATAAAAATGGCAAATGAAGAAGTTTTTTTGCTGTTGTATATCTAGTGGATAGCCTAATTTGCAACATTATGGTTTGCATGTGCTTTATTTTGGTTTAAAAAAAAAATAAGAAAAAAGGGAAAAAGGTGTGTCCAAAACTATAAGTAACTAGCTTGTATTTTGTAGGTTGTTTGTCTTAAATAATTCAAAGAAGTAGTTAGGAGATTATTTTCGTCTCCAAACTCATTTTTTAATTCCCACTGCTAATGATGAGAGAAATATGCATGCATGAAAAGAAAACTTTTCATATTGTTAAACCTCATTGTTGATATTTTTATGGGTAAAAAATTATAATCCTGTCATTCTAGAGTTTAATACTCATAGTGCAAAGACAATGAGTCAGTAAACCAGCTGCCATCACTGAAGAATTAATACTGTATCTTTCTGTTCTGTTCATGAATGCACTCCAAGACACCTCCTCAAAACGAGACCAAAATAAAATTCACTTAATTTCATTTTAGTCACAAAAATGCATTTATTTTCCTGAAGCAAAGACTTGTCATGCATTCAGACGTTCCCTTCCTTCCCCTAGAGAACACATATGTCACCTCCATACTGTCTCAATTCACGGAGGGAATAATAATTTTTAATAAGACTGTTATAAAAGGACAGTTTAATTTGCATGTGAAAGGTTCTGTTATGAGAGCAATTATAAAGAGCAACCATGATTAAAGATATCAAAGCAAGCAACCCCAAAAACAATTAATATTTTATTGTCTGGACAACACTGTCAGAAGACTACCAAATTACAAAGGTAAACATGGTATGTCAGTTGTTTCTGATGAGATGGAACACAATCAAAGGCAATGACTACAGCAGTGGAAACTTGAAAGAAGCAAATGTATAAAACTGACATATTTTGAAAAAAATTAAAGTGTACTTGCATTTTTATACCTTTCTTTACACATAGAGAGTCTGTCTTTGTTCCAGAAAATATTATGTCAGATATGGGACATTATATCTCACTTGTGAAATCAAAAGATTTTCTGTGTTCAGAACTGGATGTGGTGTGTTCATTTTATTATGTCTTCCACTAAAAGAAAGGGTACAGTGAAATGTTCCCGACGAAATCTGTTTTTTACCACTGGTGGATGAGTATGATTTTATGTTTTTGACTGTTGCCATTTATCAACATAGAATTAAATGTAGCAGCCTCTTTCTGGAAGGGAGCAGTTGGAAACAAAGTAGCATATCATAAACTGCTTGCCTTTCAAACACATCTAGCAATCCATGCCAACAGATATTGCAAGTCTGTTGAAAGAATGGTGTTTTTAATTGAAAATTGTGAATTCAGAACAATAGACTCACATCTCAATAAAAGGCATAGTTAGGACTTTCTAAGATAGCATTCACTTGGCAAGACATTCATTAGATATGCTCATTCCTATTGGAAAACATTTAGATGGGCAAGATTTTGACTGAGACACTTTCAAAGCCACTGATCTTTTCCCACTGAGGAAACGTAGGCTTATTTCAAAAAACATAACCTACTAAATACATATAATCTTGGCTCACTAAAAGTCTTTGGTTTGTATTGTTCTATAGAACAGCTGTACAAATACTTCTGAAAGAAGTCAGTTGCTATTTCTCAATTACAGGTGCACTTCTTGCAGCTTAGACCCCACAATGGATGTCTGGTGACATGAACTCATACTTCTCCCTCGCTAAGATTTTTCCAGACACCTACTGCTCCTAGTAATTTTGAAAACTTTTGCCAAAAAATATCATAAACCTCTGTTATTCTACTAGCTCTCATTCTTGCGAGAGAGAATCTGTCTTCATGTGGAATAAAAATGATGTGTACCATGTGAAATGACACTTCCTGTGTATTTTGCCCTAACACATGACCCTTTCCAAAAGCTTTTTAAATATTCTCTCACTTTTTCTACTCAGATAAAAATACTTTCCTAGAAATGTTAATACACCCTTATGAAGGAAAATATTACCAATTCCCTTGAAATACCAAATGCTGATAAAATGACAGTCATCTTACACAATTTCTTACATGATGCATTTCTCAGGGAAGTACGGAAGTTTGCTTTCATTTGAGTATTACAGATACTAAGGTGAAGACATTTTTTTGGGGGATGTGTATACGTTCTCTATATTTTTACCCATGAGCACTTACAAGATTTTTGTTCCCCAGATTTGGAAATGTGTGTAGTATGGACCTTTAATCAATGGGGGGCTTTTTTAGGAATGCCCACAAATTCTTTAACTTTCACAGCAATTAATACACATATTTGCTGAGACCAGTGCCCTAGCATATTTTTAACCCTGTTCTACATCCACATAATTTCATAAATTTCAGCTTCTTCTAATGCATTAAAAATTACATTTAATACATATATTTTTAGAAGGAAAAATATCTCTGTCAGCCTTGAATTTCATAATGTTATTTCTTCTTGTATGTTTGCTTTCCCTCAGTGCAGCCTCCAAGCCTGTTGGCTTGTTCTGCTTAAAATTAGTAAATGTCTCCTGTACTTTAAAGTTTATAATTTGGTTCTTTTTGCTCAATCATTATTTAATGCTACTGTGAATACTACATTTGGGCTAAAGGATTGCTGTTTTTCTGTGTTGTTCAAACTCTTCTTGATCTTGCAAATGCTTACAAAACACACTTAAATTCTCATGCATTTTTTCAAACAGTGGGTATCTTGTATTGTATATTCCCTTTGTTTTGTCTTGCTATTTGTGTGACTCTAACTCTGAACTCAGAAAAAAACCTTTCTGGTACTCTTTTCCTTTAATAATTTTGAATTATTATTATTACTATAGGATTGGAGTATCACAGACACTACATATGCTTCAGTCCAGACTTCATGACTTCTTTGCTTGGCAAATTCAATTTTCAGGGAGTAATTCTGGGTCTCTCATATGACTTTGAGTGTTTTATTACATTATAATCCGATCTGCTGTTTAAACTCATGGATTCAATGAGACTGATTATTCAGTCTTATGTCTGGGACGAATTCCTTTATGGTTCACTTCTGTATTCTTGTTTAAAATATGTGAATCAATCACAAACATTTCAGTTCTGTAGCACTTAGATTTTATCAATGCCTTTTGTGTCCGAGTTAACTTGAAATTTTGAAGGAGAAAAAGATCAATAATAAACTACTGCAAAAATAACATTAAATAGTTTGCCTTCCTCCTGGTGCCATTACTTGAAAATGCAGAACAAAATAGTCAGAACATCCAATAGCTGTCCTTTCCATATTTAGAAGTTATTAAAAAGTTATTAACTGCTGAAGTTATTGTGACAGAATAATTTTTGAACAATAATCCCTTAATGTCAAGGAACATAAGGGAGAGTACTTCATTGTCTGGCATTTATCTGTTTCATTAATTGAGTTTTAGCTAAACTCATATAACTACAGGTTCCAAGTGGATCTTTGTAAGTGTTTTACACTTACAGTTCCTCAGTTTCTAGCTGGTACTGCTTGCTAATTTTTTGCATGTTTACATGCTACTAATAAGCACAGCTGCTCCCCAATGATAAGAATTTGACGAAAAGACCTGCAGTTTTCAGTCCCATCACCATTTCTATTCAAACATGCAGGGTCCACCTTTTGGGAGAATCATGAATTAGCATAGATGGGACATGCCCCACTATTCTCTTTGTCCTTTGCATCCAGAACAGTGTCATATGTGTGTGCTTACAGAGAAAAAAAGTGCCAATTAAAACTGAATAAGAAATAAAGTTAGATGCTTCTAGCCAGAAGAAGCATTTACAAAAAGTGTATCAGTCATTAGTCTTAGGTTGGCAGTAGTCAGGATAACGTGAAACCAAAAGTGTTGCGTGTGTTTTTACTGATCCTGGATACACTTATCACAGGTCTTCAAAAGAATTTTCTTTCTCCTCTAGTAAGCTTGTCCTGGGTCCATCATTTCTCACTTTGTTAGGTATCAGCTGGGTTGATCAAATAATCATAGAATCATAGAATAGTTAGGGTTGGAAAGGACCTTAAGATCATCTAGTTCCAAACCCCTCTGCCATAAGCAGGGACACCCCACAATAAACCATGCCACCCAAGGCTTCGTCTAACCTGGCCTTGAATAATAATGAATGTAGCCAGTTACCTAGCATGTTAATGAATAGAGTGCTGTGGAACTATGGAGTGTTAGTGAACATCTGACTATTTTTCTATTGAATCTTACATATCTACACATGGTCAGGAATAGCTAAGTACAGGAAACAGCTAAGCAGATGCTCTAGCTATTAGTAGTATGGAAACATATCTGTATACATTGATTAGTTTCTATTTTGTTTCTACTTGTATTGGGTCTTCATGGTAAGGTTTTGGTAACAGGAATCTACAGGGGTGTCTTCTGCTAAAACAAACCAGAATCTTCCCCCATGATCAATAGAGGCAATGATAGCCAGCTCCCAGGCAAGCCCAAGCCCATCAATAATGGTGGTAGAGCCTCTGGGATAACATGTTCAGGAAAGGGCAAAGTTACCGTACAAGAGCAATTGCAGCTGGAGAGGGGAGTGAGAATACGTGAGAGAAGCATCCCTCAGATGTAGGTAGAGCTTCCCTGTATTAAGTGACTGCTCTCTCGATTCTGCTTTTATCACACTAACTGGGGAGGATAGGAAAAGTGTTTTCAAAAGACTTGTGAGTATTGGAAAATCTCACTAGCATATTTCAACATCAATTCCTGAACAAAGACATTAAGATTTGAGCCAAGCTAATACCAAATTCAGTATCTGAGGTTCTACACTTTCAGATTGGACTTTCAGCTTCAAAGCTTTATTCTTTCAACGTCTCTCTTTGGTCTTAGACCTCAAATTAGGCCTACCTTTCCCATGGTGTCCTAGTCAGCAAATTATCTCAAACTGAGAAAGTTCAGGCTGCTTTCCGTAGTGCACAGTCAAGCCATAAATGTTGAAAAGAAAAAAAGAGTGGTAATTTGAAACATTTGAAGTAAATGTCTGCAAGGCCTCACCAGAAGTTGTAGTTTAACTCTGACTCAAAACAAAAGGTTTTCTTCGTTTCAACAGATCAAAATACACATCTGTTTTTCTAACATGTAAGTGAATCTGATTTTGCGGAAGCTGCATTTCCATCTAGCAGTTACTTCAACAGAAACTACTCTAGATTCTACTTTGGATTAACTAAGGTACTAATGATCACCACATGACTGATACCAAGCTGACTTATGCATTTCCTGAGAGGTATCCTCCCATCACACATATCACCATGTATAAGGGAAACAAATTCTATTTTTATAGTCGCAAGCAGAAAAACCAATAGGTAGTGCCTGAGACAGAACATTTTGCCACAGCTATATCCCAGAAAGCAATATCTTATTTTGAAATAATGCAGTCTCCTTAGTAGCTAGTGCATAACACAAACATGACTATTTTGTTCACGTTTTCATCTAATGATATAGCACATCATAATGCAACAAAAGGGATCCTTTCATTACCCTGCATGCTACAAGACCTAAATATATTTAGCAACATTATTTCAGGCATAAATATTAGGACTGGAGAAAAAAAATGCATCTGCCTTCAGATATGTATGTATAGAGGGGACAAAAATAAACTACATATTGCTTAAGCCCATTTTTTACGGAGAAGAAGTTAATTGTTGTATTGGTTTTGCATTGCCCTCTGGCCTTTCACCAATGTCATAACTTTGTTCTTCAATAATGCACTTTTAATTTAAGACATTCAATTTAAGACATTTTCTGAAAATAATGGTGAAAGGAAATAAAGGATCCTAATAACAACAGCAATATGAATAACAACATTGAAAAATGAAATGTTTCTTGAATGATTCAAAAAAAGCATCATTTTCTTTCTAAAATGTGTTAGGCATCTTTTTAAAATATGGTTATTAGTATAAATCATGATATTCTAAAGCCAGACAGGATCACAGTGATTAATATTTGACTCTGTACATAATGTAGGCCAAAGAATTTCTTTGACTAAGGTGGTTTGCAAGGAATTCCATAGAATTAAAGTACAACCCCCCAGAAGTCTCAGCACATAAATCTTGATGCTTTCCAGGAGGGAGACACAGATGTGCTAAGACTCTTAGGGCCTAACTCCATGAGATAGTAAGATATCAAAAGGATAGAATTTAGGGATTACATAGAAAGGTGAGGTACTAAAAATATCAACTATCACTGATAAATCCTGGAAATCCTTGAATTTCATGAGGAATTTACTTTCTTTGTTTTTTTTTTAATGTCTAAATACAACTTTGCTTTGTCACAGAACTGCATCAGATTAATATGTCAGTGTAGTGACAGAAACAAGAACAAAGGAAGGATGCACAGTACAGATCTTATAATTTCATGCGCCTGTGAGCACATGCATAACAGCTGGTAAAGGCTGGTGGGAACACAGAACGATCACCTCCTTCTCTGACCCAGGAAATCAAAGTCTGGATTAGCTTCTCCTACATTTGATCATAATCCAGAAATGAAGCATTAAACTTCCTTTTGCCCTTCATCACTAGCTGTAGGCTAACTACAATGCACCTGTCTGCTTCTGTAGAGATGGGAAGCCTCCAGCAGGGATCAAGTGGCAAGGTGTTATGAAGTCATGATACCACATGCAGATAGATTAAGGCTCCATAAGTAATGTAGTATTAGTTGACTTTTTTTGTTTTAAAAAACATGGTGATTGTCAGCCTCTGCTTTAAATAAGTTAGGGCTATAAGCAATGACCAAGGATACAAACAACAAATTATCAATGTTGTTTCTGTTTGCAGGGACTTTTCTGTCTCATTTTCCATATCTTAAGAATCTTCTATTCACTTTCAAAAACAGTTTAAGGTGTCCATGTTCTACTGTGGTAGTGCTGGAACTGACAAAATGGGGGAGGTATCTTGTATTCCTACCTCCACATAGTAAGTTATCCTGTTGTTTAGGAAAAATTTCAAGGTCTGCAAGGGAGGATATTTTATTTTATTTTATTTTATTTTATTTTATTTTATTTTATTTTATTTTATTTTATTTATTTTATATTTCTTCTCCCCCCTGTCCTGCATTCATTCTCTTCTGGAAAGGGAACGACACTGATTCTGATTTTAAGTCCCAAATTTATCTCAAGTAGCATTCAGCTCACTGTATACAAGCATCTATATCTGATCTAGCCCCTGGTATGGGCACATTTATGGATCAGCTAATCTCATCCTAAAGCATATGCTCAAAATAGATGAAAGGATGAATATCCTAAACTTGAGCACCTTTCTCCACATGCATTGTGTATATTTTTTTAGATACCGCCATTTATATTCAGGATATCTAAAGTTAGTCAAGGTGAATCTGATCCTGGTGACTTCTGTAAAATATGGATACTACTCAGGGAACTGGAAATGTTTTGCTCTCTCTTTTATCTGGCAAATATTGAGGTAATTTCTGTACAGACAACCTGCTTTAACAGCAGTTTTAGAAACTGAACCTGAAACATTCCTAAAATGAGCAGAAAACTCTTTCATGACAGGAGGGGTAGCAGGTGCTGAATTCTTCATTTTCCATGCAGGATGATAACTCCCTAAAAAGACTATTTGTCTACATTTTAAAGGGTAAATTTCATGTATTTCTTAAGGAGAAAGGCAGAGGCACTTGTGGTTGGAGAGCAATGTCCAGTCTGTGCAGCCACTGTTTTGATTCAGGTCTAAGAAGCTGTCTCAGTATCAACTTTACTTGGGTTTTAAGGCAACTTATATCTTTCCATATGTTGTATGGACAACCTGGTCAGCTAATCCCCCTATTTCATGACCCTTATTTAAAATTACATTTTCATACCTGAAAACTGGTCAATATATAAAGCATTCAATATCAGTCATATGAACAACGTGTATCTCAAAAGGTACATCATTGAGCGTGTGCACAAGAGTGCAAGCATAATCCTTCAGCATTAAAAGCAGTACTGTTTTAAGTTCTCATCAAAATAAATATTCAACCAGTTTGAAAAAATTGTTTATAAACCTGTGTGTTTTAGCATTAATACAAACTTTATAAAGTATGTTAAACATCATCACTGCATTTAATGCTTGGGTCCACTATCAGGATGAATGGCCTGTAACTGTCCAGGTAATCTCGCTTGGCTTTCATACAGAATTAACTTTGTCCCTAAAAAAGTACTTTAAAACTTCAACTGAAACCTGTTAATATCTGATCATTTTTGAAGTCTTATTTTAGTAGTTGATATTTTATATCCTTCTGGCTGATGTGAAAATGGACCATACATTTTCACCATAAAAAATGCATTTTCGAATTTTTTTCTCCAAATGCAGCTAGAAATAACAGAACACTTCAATCCATACCTGATTACTGCTCTTAGAAGTTCGACAGTTGTCATATTTCTCTAAAACAGAAGACAGGTGATTTACTTAGATTTAGTACCTGCGTTGGACAGCTGTAATTTTCCACAGATCCAATGGACAAAGAGCCAAATGGAAAAGGAAACAGCAGCTAATATATAGCACTGTATTTTAAAACAAAAATAAGTGTCAATTACTCCAATTTTATTTGAGAAAAATGAGGAAAAATGGCACTTTTATTTTTTTTGTTCTTTTTAAGAATCAATCCTAGAAGGTAAAATAAAATGCCTTCTCTATTTGAAAGTAAACACCTCCCTCTTCTGGGACTTTCTGCAAAATGCACAGCAATTAAAATTCTTGACAAACTAAAAAGAGCCCTGTTTAGTTCTCTTGCACATACCATATAGGAAAGCTGGCCACTAATTCTTTTAGATCTAGTGTGTCATTAGCTTGAGGAAGTGTAAAATCTTTTCTTTTCTCTACATATTCTCCTTGACATTTTTTATCACCCATGAAGCTAATTTTCTTTGTTGCATATTTACTCATAAATTACAAAAGCAAGACAGAAGGAATGTATATTTATAGGATTCTTCAGTTATTAGTGACACATTATTAGCATACTGTAAAATCCTATCCTGTTCATCTTTTAAGTTATGAAACACTCTAAGACCAAACAAAAAGACACTATCTCTTCATCAGGCAGTTCCATGTGCTGTGTTAAATGGTTGGCCAATTTTTATGAATTATTAATAAACACAGTAATTTAACTGAAATAAAGTTCATTAATGTCTAAAGGATTAATACAGTCTGTCAATAAGTCTCCCCCTCTCTGTAGAGCAAGTATTCCCAAATTGTACCTATTGACACTGCATGTTTCAAATCTTTGGTGCATAAAGAGGCTTATAAAAGGGGGAAGCAAGGACAAGAGGCCTGGGAAGAATACAGGGATATTGTCCAGGAGGCTAGAGACTAGTTTAGGAAGGCTAAGGCCCAGTTAGAATTAAACTCAGCTAGGGATGTGAAAGGTAACAGGAAGGGATTCTATAGTTACATTGCAAATAAAAGAAAGACTAAGAACAATGCGGGCCCTCTCCAGAAGCTATCAGAACTAGTTACCCTGGATTTGGAGAAGGCTGAGGTTCTGAATGACTTCCTTGCCTCAGTCTTCACTGGCAAAGGCTCTGACCACACCAACCAAGTCTTGGAAGGCAGACACAGGGACTGTGAGAATGAAGATCTTGGGCCCACTGTAGGAGAAGATCTGGTTCGAGACCATCTTAAGAACCTGAATGTGGACAAGTCCATGGAACCTGATGAAATCCATCCGCAGGCCCTGAAGGAGCTGGTGAATGAAGTTGCTAAGCCACTGGATGTCCTATTTGAAAAATCATGACAGTCAGATGAAGGTCCCAACAACTGGAAAAGGGGAAATATAACCCCCATTTTCAAGAAGGGGAAAATGGATGACCCAGGGAACTACAGACCAGTCAGTCTCACCTCTGTGCCTGCCAAAATCTTGGAACAGATTCTCCTGGAAGGCATGCTAAGGCACATGAAAAACAACAAGGTGTTTGGTGGCAGTCAGCATGGCTTCACTAGGGGGAAATCCTGCCTGACCAATTTGGTGGCCTTCTATGATGGGGCTATGATGTCATCTATCTGGACTTATGCAAAGCATTTGACACTGTCCCACACAACATCACTGTCNACAAGGTGTTTGGTGGCAGTCAGCATGGCTTCACTAGGGGGAAATCCTGCCTGACCAATTTGGTGGCCTTCTATGATGGGGCTATGATGTCATCTATCTGGACTTATGCAAAGCATTTGACACTGTCCCACACAACATCACTGTCTCTAAATTGGACCACATGATGGATAAAGAATGGACTCAATGGCCACATGCAAAGAGTTGTGGTCAGTGGCTCACTGTCCAGCTGGAGACCAGTAATGAGTGGTGTTCCTCAAGGACTGGTGTTGGGACCGGTCTTGCTTAACATCTGTTGGTGACATGGACAATGGGATTGAGTGCACCCTCAGAAAACTTGCTGACAACACCAAGCTGTGTGGTTCAGTGGATATGCTGGAGGGAAGGAATGCCATCCAGAGGGACCTTGACATGCCTGTGAGGTGGGCTGATGCCAACCTCATGAAGTTTAACCATGACAAGTGCAAGGTCCTACACCTGGGTTGGAGCAATCCCAGGCACAGCTACAGGTTGGGCAGAGAAGAGACTCAGAGCAGCCCTGCAGAGAAGGACTTGAGGGTGTTGGTGAATGAGAAACCTAACATGAGCCAGCAGTAACTAGTAACCCAGAAAGCCAGCCATATCCTGGGCTGCATCAAAAGCAGCGTAACCAGCAGGTCAAAGGAGGTGATCCTGCTCCTCTACTCTGCTCTTGGGACACCTCACCTGGAGTATTGTGTGCAGTTCTGGTGTCCTCAACATAAAAACGACATGGAGCTGTTGGAACAAGTCCAGAAGAGGGCCACGAGGATGATCAGGAGACTGGAGCACCTCCCTTATGAAGACAGGCTGAGAATTTTGGGACTGTTCAGCCTGGAGAAGAGAAGGCTATGTAGAGACCCCATAGCAGCCTTCCAGTATCCGAAAGGGGCCTATAGGGATGCTGGGGATGAACACTTCATTAGGGACTGTAGTGACAGAACAAGGGGTAACAGGTTCAAACTTAAACAGGAGAGGTCTAGATTGGATATAGGGAAGAAATTCTTTCCTGTTAGGATGTTGAGGCACTGGAATGGGTTGCTCAGGGAAGTTGTGAGTGCTCCATCCCTGGCAGTGTTCAAGGCCAGGTTGGACAAAGCCTTGGGCAACATGGTTTAGTGTGAGGTGTCCCTGCTTATGGCCGGGGTGGTTGGAACTAGATGATCTTAAGGTCCTCTCCAACCCTAAATATTCTATGATTCTATGATTATTTATGGTAGTAATCTCTTCTAGCAGTGAAGTTTCTAAGATTTAGGAAAAAGGTCATTGCTAACAGTTCTCAAATACATTTTGCAGTCATTTTTGTATGAAACACCATGGAATCTGTCATGAATATGGGAAGTGTAATTGTATCTAAATATTCCTACTTATATATCTATGTATACAGACATGTACATTTATCCTATCCATCAGTACCTCCAGGTCCTTTTCTGTAAAGCTATTTATGCTGGCTTCAATAAGCTAGGATATTAGTGCATAGGGTTCATCCTCCACATAGACAATGTTTTGTAATTGTACTTGTTGAATTTCATGAGGTCTCTGTCATACCATTTCTCCAGCCTGTTGAGTTCTCCCAGGGTGGCAGGAAAAGACTCTGGGGTATAAGCTACTTCTCTCAGTTTTGTGCCATCTGCAGCCTTGATGAAGATCAGATCATTAATGATCAGACCTACTATTGATAGGTGGTGTACACTGCTAGTTACTGGCCTCCAAGTAGTCTTTGTGCCACTGATCATTACCCTCTTGACCTATCCCTTCAGCCAATTTTCCATCCAACTCAGTGTCTGCTTATTCATCCTATACTTTATCAGCTTGTCAGTAGCATTGACAGTATGTTATTTACAGTAGCATTTGTATTGGCAGCACAAATAATAACAGTAATCCTAATATTGTTATTTCTTATCTTAAACTTCCAACATTCAACTTCAAGATTTTAAAACATATTGTATTTAAAAGAAATAAAAATATTGTTCTTGATGCATCCTGGATTTTGTGGAAGGACTAGATTTACATGAGAAGTAGTATAAAGCTGGTACATTCATAAAGTCAATCAGTGTCAGCCATACTTTTACTTAGATCCCTGGGATTTACTGTAGAATAATAAGAAAGGAAAACAAAACATGAAGAACCTCCAAGCCACCAGTCACCTTCATGTTTGCCCATCAATAACTGCTTGGAAACAGAGGAGTAGCTGAACTGGATGAAACTTCCTTGTCCCTGTGAACTAGAGTCATAATCTCTTTATAAGCAAACAGGAATAAGCCTTGTGCATTGGAAGACCCAAGGATTGTTGTTGGCCTGACAGAAATCTTCAATATCCTACCAAATACTTTTGCTATCATTAATGCTCTTATTATCAAACAGGTGTTATGAAATTAGTAATTACTTAGAGTTAAATTAAGACAGATAACCTCCCTATTAGTATTCTGAAAGGTGTTCTGCAAAGAATAGTGACTATCACCAACCCCTCCTTTCTGGTGTTATGCATCCTTGTTTATGTCGCTTGGGACACACTTGACCTCAGAGCAAGGCAGTGGGTGTTGCAAGGAGCGCCAGTGCCTGCTGTTCCACACCAGAAAGAGCAGGGTGCCCACAGTGGATGTGGCAACCTTGACCCAGGAACCCGGTTGGGATGACATGGATGTGTTTCTATCCCCACTGCCCTTTCTGAAATGAGGATGGTCTCATCGCTGCTGCCCTATCATTTCCTCAGCAGAAATAGCAACACTGCCATGTGAAGCACCAAAAAAATAGCTCCTGGTTTGGACTCATGCCAAAACCTGAAGCCTTCTGCTTCCTCAGACCTTATGAGGAAAAAACTTTCCATCAGCTTTACTTGAAGATGCATTGCTCTCCATTGTTAGTATAGATTATCCCAATATGATAAACAAAAGAGTATCTTTTATGCACCATTATAGCAATGTAGTCAGTGCCAGACTTATTTCTTTTCCAAAGTGGGTTAATGTTTTATAACTAATAAATAAAATATACAATAAACAAGCAGACAAACACAAAAGTCAGCAATGTCTCTTCCCTAAGAATTTAAATTATTTGCTCTTGTCATGGATCAAAGCATTATTTTGGGGTTTGTGTTTTCAGTCATAGGAGTTTTATTCTAGTTTTATTTAAGCAGTGTCCTGGGTCCAGCAGTAGCAGTCATTTTTTCTCCTTCTTAGAAGCTGTGCAGTGCTGTGGTTTTGACTTTCGGCCTGGGAACAGAGCTGATAACATCAATGTTTTTAGTTGTTGCTCAGTAATGTCTACTCTGACCAAGGACTTTCTGAGCCTCATGCTCTGTCCAGGGAGGAAGGGGAAGCCAGGAGGAAGCAGAGACAGGACACCTGACCCAAACTAGCCAAAGAGGTATTTCA
>NDXB01002612.1:0-26259 GCA_002631895.1 Agapornis roseicollis
CCCAGGCACAGCTACAGGTTGGGCAAAGAGGAGATTCAGAGCAGCCCTGCTGAGAAGGACTTGAGGGTGTTGGTCGATGAGAACATGAATATGAGTCAACAGTGCGCACTTGCAGCCCAGAAAGCCAACTGTATCCTGGGCTGCATCAAAAGGAGTATGACCAGCAGGTTGAAGGAGGTGATCCTGCCCCTCTACTCTGCTCTCGTGAGACCTCACTTGGAATATTGTGTGCAGTTCTGGTGTCCTCAACATAAAAAGGACATGGAGCTGTTGGAACAAGTCCAGGGGAGGGCTACGAAGGTGGACAGGGGAATGAAGCATCTCCCATATGAAGACAGGCTGAAAAAATTGGGACTGTTCAGCCTGGGGAAGAGAAGGCTGTGTGGAGACCTCCTAGCAGCCTTCCAGTATCTGAAGGGGGCCTATAGGCATGCTGGGGAGGGACTCTTCATTAGCGACTGTAGTGACAGGACAAGGGGTAATGGGTTCAAACTTATACAGGAAAAGTTTGGCTTGGATGTAAGGAAGAAATTCTTTCTTGTTAGGGTGGTGAGGCAATGAAATGGATTGCCCAAGAAAGTTGTAAGTGTTCCATCCCTGGCAGTATTCAAGGCCAGATTGGAAGAAGCCTTGTGTGGCATGGTTTATTGTGAGGTGTCTCTGCTTATGGCAGGGGGTTTGGAACTAGATGATCTTAAGGTCCTTTCCAACCCTAACTATTCTATGATTCTATGAAGTTAAGAAACTGTTTTCTTCCTGCAGCTGTGGAGGTCCCATGCCATCAGATACACTTTGCACTACAGGAAAAAATATTATAAAAGCCCTTTTTAGATGTGGATGGTAAAACAAAAAAACCCAAAATCTCTAAGAAGACAATGAAAGAATCTGATTTTTTTTTTTAAAAATAAAGAAATTAATTTTGCTTTTGAAATATCTTCTTTGAAATGTAATGACTTGCTACAAAAGGTAACATCTGGTTCTGTACTAAATCAGATTAATGTGCATCCCTTGATATCTTCAGAGCAGGTGTGGCAAAATTGAAGAGAAACAATAAGGCCAGATTCTTTCTATTTGCTATTCAGTTGTGCCTGAAATTAGGTCTGCTTGATAGTTAATGAATTCCTGAAAACACAAAATAAAATATTAGGTTTAGTGTAATTATCTCACTTTTCATTTTCTCAGTATTACTGCAGGAAATCTTACTTGTACATCACCTGCTATTTCCATTTTGACCTGCCATCTATTAACCTTAGGTTGACAAGTGCACAGAAGCTAGCATTTATTTCTGGGAAAGTAAAAGAGGGAGGAAATGCTAGCGAAACACATTAGCATATCACTATGCTAGTTTATCTCAAATATTAATAAAAAACAATAAAACTTTTTTCTCTTCTCTTCTCTTCTCTTCTCTTCTCTTCTCTTCTCTTCTCTTCTCTTCTCTTCTCTTCTCTTCTTTTCTTTTCTTTTCTTTTTTTTTCACCCAGAAAAAAAGTTTTGGAATAGCCATAGTTGCAATGTTTGCAAAGAGCTGTCTTAAGCACATGATCATCACTCATGGTGATCTTTCACCAGCTGCAGTTACTATGACCACCTTGCACATAACTAGCCCGTGGAGAAGGTAACTACTGAGCAAATACACAGAAATATATCTTCTGAATACACTTGGTAAAATTGGAAACAGGTAATTTATTCCTTTGCTATTTTGAAGAAAAAAAAAAAGGGAAAAAATTGTCACTTTTCACAGGCTTACGATCACCTGTATAAAGGTTAAGAAGTGTATTGTAGCACTCCTTTTATCTTGTTAGGAATGAACACTAGCAGCAAAAACATAGCATGAAGAAACTATAAGGAAAAATCAATATTATAATTGAAAGGGAAGTGATCTTGCAGAGAACCAATATCAAAGATGTCAGGTTTTAAATTAATGCTTGAAGGAGAGAAGTGATTCTGATCTGCAGTCAGGCCTGTAGTTGCACAGAACATTCTTCAGAACATAATGGAAACAAGAACTGAGTGTCTGAGACAAAAATTAACAAACTCAACTAATTTTATTGTATGTCACCTACGCCTAAAACCACTAAAAGTTTGCCTTATTTTTGCTTCATCTTCTGTCATAAATTCAAACCCAATGCAGATCTGTTCCTATGGATGACTGCCAGAAGTTACACTTTTAGTCACCATTGCTTTCTAAAGCTGATCACAATCCATGAACTGATCTGAAATGCCATACCAAAACACATTTTGTGTCATTTCTTTATCTGTGAAATTACCCTGTAAATGTTGCACATTGCATGAAATTGAAACTTCTACTTTAAAAAATAATGCCTAGAAAATACAATATTTTTTATGACATTTTTATGAATATAAACTGTACAACTACTTTGTCTTCAGGTCAATAAGTAAAGCCACTTGGGAGAAACAATAGATATCAATTTGCTACAAAGACTGATTTAGACTCATGCTTCTCATAGAAAGATATCATAATTTAATTCCTTCCATTTTCTTGTGTTTTTTTAGCAGAGAATAATTAAAATAAAGAAATTATAATAGAAAAAGTTTTAAAATAATTGAAGCAACATACAAAGCTTTTCAACCTACAGTGTTTACAAGTAAACTTTGAAGTTTTCCCTTGTAGTTACTGAACTTAAGAACTTTTTTTCAGGCAGTCAGAATTCATCACTGTGAACAGAAAAGTATAGATAGAATATCCACTCTACCTGTTCAATATCCTCTTAAAAATGATACATGTTTGTCCTGGGTTCAGCAGTTGCAGTCAGTTTTTCTTCTCTTTAGTAGCTGGTGTTTTGACTTAGCCCGGGAACAAGGCTGATAAGGCCGATGTTTTTGGTTGTTGCTGAGTGATGTTTGTTCTGACCAAGGACTTTGTGAGCCTCATGCTCTGCTGGGGAGAAGGGGGGTGCCGGGAGAAAGGAGGGACAGAACCCAAACTGACCAAAGAGGTATTCCACACCATAGCACGTCATGCCCAGGGGGTAACTGGGAGTTACCCGGAAGGAGGGGGAACTTCCCGGTCAGGCTCATTTTCGGCGGGTGGTATCGTACCCTCTTCCCTTGTTTTCTTTGTCTGGGAGTGGGGAGGAAAGAGGGGGGAGGGGGGGTTGAGTGGGTGAACGTGCTGCCTGGCTGGGTTCAAACTACAACAATGTTCTTTTTCAGAGTTGCAAGTGCTTTAGCAAATAAATTAATTTTGAAGCTCAATGCTAATTGTGAATAATTTTCTATTGAACTTTTAATATTCTTTAATAGATAATAGAAAAATCAGAACATATGCGTAACAAGATGACAATGACATCAGTTTCCATCCTACAGTTCATATCAGTAGGAAGTTTTGTGACTGATTTTAATATTAGCAAAGTCACAGAATTACACTTGATAATTGCTACAACTGCAAGTTCTTGTTGTTGGGTTTTTTAATGTAAGAAAATAATATTCTGCGTTCAGTCTAACACATTTTTCGTTATATAATCTTAAACCAATTTTACTATGTGTTTTTATAAAATTATATAAGAGGTTTTTTTTTTTTGTTTTGTTTTTTTGGTTTTTTGTATTATAATGTACCTTCATATGTCCTTGTTTACTCAGTTGCCATGCTTTTTTAGATTAAAATTTGCATTGAATTAGTTTGCCAATTCATGGTAAGCAATACGTCCCATCCAAAATGGCAAAACCTGTTGACATTTACAATCAAAATCTAGTCAGAATTTTAAACATGCTATCTTGAACTGCTGAGCAGATAATAATTTTTTTTTACAATGCTTTACAATAAGCTAAATAGAATATAGCTACATTATCCTTCTGTAAAATCTCACAACTCAGAAAGATTGATCATTCCATTAGGTCATAGTGACAAAGGATTTCATGTGTGTTTTGGTGTGCACCTGAAAGCAAGCTTTTTTTTCTTATATAAAATTAAATGAATTATTTCATCTGATTCATACACAGCATTAGTTTTCCCCACTTAGTTTCTACAGTTCCTGATTTAATATTGAAGAGGGAATGAATATATAAGGCAATTATATTTTTTCATATTACACAAGTTTGTTTTCACATTGTGTTTGTTAAAAAAGAAACTGTTTTTTTAAAGCATTTCACCTAACTCTGTTGAGAGCTGAGTTTTCAAATACGACATGTAAACCCCTTGTCATTGAGAAACAGTACATAACCCTGGTTTTCTGGAAATTGGTTTTGAATCAACAGTGATACTAAAACCAGAAATAGGTGATCTTCAGCAATGGACAAGAACTTATAAATGGCATTACTGAAACCATGTAGAATGTAAAGAATTTATACTGTATATCTACTTATAAATATACCTATATGTAGCAAATACAGCAGTAGGTGAATTCCTTTTCAAAATATCTAATCATACAAAATTTCATTCTTCAAACAAAATCTTGTTTGAAGAATGCCTTTGCATGTATTTATAGAATTAACTGGCCTGAACAGATGAAAAACAAAGTTGAGGGAGATGAAGCAGTGAGTAACTAATAAGTCTAACAACATTATAAAAATAAATGAACTAGGTAAGTATTAACAGGGGACAAGATCTCAGAAAGTTAATTTTTCAAACCTTAAAAAAAAAAAATAATTATGGTACAGAAGGCTAAAAATGTGATTCAAATAAAAAGCTGCATTTGGGCCACTACATGATAACTTACAGGTGATGTAGACAGACAGATCAATCAAACAGTTACTGATCAGTTTTATAGAGTTGAAATAGTTACCCAGTTACAGTTAGCATTTCTCAGAAATTAAAAGGTTATGTTATTTCACAATGGATATTCACTTTAATATCCCAAAGGTGACATTCCCTGAAAGAGAATGGACGCTGAACAGTCTACTTACAAATATACTATATGATTTCCAATTAAGGCATGAAAACATACTAACAAATCCTATTTTGAAGGAGATCTTTCTGAAAGGAGATATTTCTGAAATGTTTTTGTCATGGTTGTCCTGGGTTTAGCAGTAGCAGTCATTTTTTCTTCTTCATACTAGCTGGTGCAGCAGGGTTTTGACTTTCAGCTGGGAAGAAAACTGGTAACAGGAATGATTTTAGTTACTGCTCAAATGTTTTGTTCTGACCAAGGACTTTGTGAGTCTCATGCTTTTCCAGGGAGGAGGGGAGGCTGGGAGGAAGCTGAGACAGGACACCTGACCCAAACTGACCAAAGAGGTATTCCATACCATAGCTCGTCATGCCCAGGATGTAACTGGGACTGATCCGGAAGGGCTAGTTCTCTCAGGGTGGTTGAAAGAGGTGGTCGGTCAGCACTCGGTTGGGTTGGGGTGTTGTGAGTTTTCTGTCGGTGGTTGGTGAGATGCTGTATTCTTTTCCCTTGTTATTTCCTTTATCATAGATCGNACAGCATGTCATGCCCCAGATATAAACAGAGTTACCTGGAAGGGCTAGTTCACTGCTTGGTTGGGCTGGGTATTGGTGAGTGGTGAGCGGTTGTATTCTCTTCCCTTGTTATTTTTCTTATCATTATTATTACTGGTGGCAGCAGCAGTGATTTGTGTTATACCTTAGTTACTGGACTGTTCTTATCTCAAGCTGTGGGAATTCTTTTGATTCTCCTCCCCATCCCTCTGGAAGCAGGGGAGGGCAAGGAAGGGGGGTTGAGTGAGTGAATGAGCTGCATGGCTGGGTTCAAACCACGACAATGAGAGACTGAAAAGTCCTTGCTCAGTGTAAGTGCTACTGAGCAAGAACTAAAACATTATCATTATTGTTCTCTGACTAAAGTCAAAACACACCACTGCACCAGGTACTATGAAAGAAAATTCTACCCCAGTTAAAACCAGGACAATCTTATATAAGTTCTGATAAAATGTGTGCTTACAAAGTCTGTGAGGAAATAAGTAGGAAGCAGCCTGATACCTTAAGGTAAATCACTTTTGCTGTGGTTTGGATCAGCCACAATTTCCGTTAAGCATCTGCAAATGACATCCAGGAGTACAATTCCCTGCCAGTCAGCCTTGTTGCTGCCTCCAAGCATATAACAGAAACCTGTTTCTTACATAAAAAGTGGTATTTTCTTTCTGAAAACCTTGACAGTTATTTATGCTGATGAAAAACTTTCTTTCTGGGCTTCACTGACAGAAAGCAGAAAAGGTGACACTACAAATATGTAAATCTTAGATATTTAAGAAATCATAGCTTAAAAAGAGGACTTCACATGACACATTGTGTAAGTTGACCTGTCCATGTGATTAAAAAAGAAAACATTTAGTCTGTGTGTGTGACTGTCGTGGTTTAAGTGCAGTCAGTAACTCAGACCCATGCAGTCTGCTCACACATTCCACCCCCTTCCTCTCCCCCAGCTTCTGGAGGGATGGGGAGGAGAATTGAAAGAATGTAACTCCCACGGGTTGAGATAAGAACAGTCCAGTAACTAAGGTATAACACAAATCACTGCTGCTGCCACCAGTAATAATAATGATAAGAAAAATAACAAGGGAAGAGAATACAACCGCTCACCACTCACCAATACCCAGCCCAACCAAGCAGTGAACTAGCCCTTCCAGGTAACTCTGTTTATATCTGGGGCATGACATGCTGTGGTATAGAATACCTCTTTAGCTAGTTTGAGTCAGGTGTCCAATCTCTGCTTCATCCTGGCTTCCCCTCCTCCCCGGCAGAGCATGAGACTCACAAAGTCCTTGGTCAGAGTAAACATTTGAGCAATAACAAAAAACATTGGCATTATCAGTGCTGTTCCCAGGACAAAAGCCAAAACCACAGCACTGCACCAGCCACTAAGAAGGAGGAAAAATGACTGCTACTGTTGAACTCAGGACAAGTGGATATGAATAAGAACCAGAAGATGACAAAAAGTTCTCTCTTGTCCCAGGTGATAAAGGACCTCCTTTGGGTGTAATATTTTTCTCAGTAATTTTCCTTGAAGCCACTGTTTAAGTTTCTTACAGCTTTCAAAACACTAAAATGTTTCCCTGGAATTTCTTTAGCTTGGAATTCAATGCACAAGGTATTGCCGTTCTGAATAAAACATTTGACTTCCAGCAGGTATTTGTTAAATTCATCCTCATGTGAATTGATCCCATTAGGTCAGGTCTGTACCTTGAATTATCTGTGTTTCACTCTGATTACCCCATCCCTGGGAGTGTTCAGGGCTAGGCTGCATGAGGCTGTGAGCAACCTGGTTTAGTGGAAGGTGTCCCTGCCTGTGGCAGGGGATTCGACTAGATAAGTTTTAAGGTCTCTTACAACCCAAGCCATTCTATGATTCTATGACTGTATAGATATGAAGGATGGCTTTGTTAGTTTTGAGATTAGTTTAGAGCAGCTGAAGAGGAGCCACACAATAGATCTTTGCTAAAACATAGTAGTCAGAGTCAAGTGACCTAATAACTAGTAATTAACAAAATAATTATAAGAAAAAGTGAGGTGATCTTATAGTACAGCATACATTTTATGAACATGAAGAATATTTGTTCCTCAAACATGTGTACTGTTCACATGAAGTATTTTTTCCTTGACATTTAGGTACATTTCTGGTATTGTAAGGCTTCAGGTAATAAGCGCAGATTAATGGAAAAAATATTCTAAATATTTCAGAATTTAAAAATACAGAGGATGTACTACATCATGGTTGTGCAAACAACTGCAATAAAAGTCTATGAGAAAGGATACTGTAGGGCAGTAAATTAAAAACACGCTTATGAAAGTAGTTATACAATAAAGATATCACTGGCTGTATTGCATAAGACTGATGACTAAACATTAAATGAAGTAAATGTTGGATTACTAAAAAAAAGGCAATTTTACTTGTTTAATTAGTGTTCTTAAAGCCCTCATCAAAACCATGCAATATTCGTGGTTCTGCATTATGAAATCTCTTCTCACCATGTATTTGCAGAAGAATGAAGCCATATATTTAGGTGTTAGCTCCGTGGTGACACCTTATGAAACTGTTTCAGTCTCTTAATCCTGACAATATGTGTTCAAGTGATAACAACAAGCTTTAAAATGTTCAATACTACTAGGATTTCTAATTCTATTTTGAAAATTGAAACTATAAATGGTATTGTAATACTTTCTGTTCCGTTGATACTAGATAGAAAACTCTGATAATTGTAGGATGTATATTTTTAAGGAAACACATTGACACAGATCTTAAGTTGCTGAGATGAGAGAAGTAAACCTAGAAAAGTGAAGAGCAACATTTCAAATATTCAAATGGAACATACTAAAAAACTTCTGATATTTAATGAAAAAATTGCCTATCACAAATTTTCAGCAATATTAGAAGCTTAATGGTTACAAGTTTCCTTCAGCAATAACTAAGCAGAATCTGGTGAGGGGTGGAGTGATGGAGCAGCTGTGTGTTCTGTCTTGAAAATTCCTTTCTTTGAATCCCCAGTCCTACAGCTTTGAGATACTGACCATCTCTTCAGAGCCATTACAGTTCTTTGTTGGAAACTAAAGACCCTGAATATATCTTTGTTATTCTGGGGTATTCATCTTCTGTTGATGAAAATGAAGATCAACCCCTATTGTAAGGACAAGAGATAACATTTTATCATTAAAAGTGTTTTGAAAATATCCAGTGCAACACAACATGTATTTTAATTCCAGAATTATACTATGTTTATTTTCAAAATCAACAGGCTCAGAAAAGTGGTTTTATGTGACATTTCTTATCAATGTCAAATAATACACTACACCTGATTATCTTTAAGTATACGTGAATATATAGATATCATACACATATATGTCTATGTGTATGTTTACATACACTCACAGTACCAAAAAATTTGAAGTTAAGCTTTAAAAGCTCTAGCTACTTTATACATAGCACTAGAGGTTTACAGAAGGCAAGAACTCTTTCCACTGCTGAGGTAGAATTACATAGTGGGGGTGGGTTGATCTTGGTCAGCAATTGAACACCTACCCAGCTACTCTGTCACTTCCCCTGTACAGCAGGATGGGAAACACAAGCATAAGCACAAAAGCAGGAAGAACTTGTAAGTCAAGAAAAAGACAGTTTTAAGTGAAGGAATGAGGAAAGAGGAAACAAACAAGCAAGTGAAGTAGCTAAGACAGTCATCACCTCCAACAAGCAGACCCATATCCAGCCATCCTCTAAGCAATGACTACCTTGGAAAGACTACACTCCAAGTTGTTATTGCTAAGCGTGATGTCATTTAGTATGAAATATATCTTTGGCCACATTAGGCCAGCTGTCCTGGCTGTGTCCTCTCCCAGCCTACATGCTGGCAGTGCGGGACAGAGTGAGAAACAGAGAAGACCTTGACACTGCACAAGCACTGATAAGCTATTGCTAAAACATTAATGGGTTATCAAGACTGTTTTCATCACAGATCCAAAACACAGCACCATACTGGCTGCTCTGAATGAAGAAAGCTAATTCTATTCCAAGCAGACTCAGTACAACTGTATGTATCTTTTCTATCTTTACAGTGGGGTGTTTCTAAAGAAGATTGACTTTTATGACAAAATAACTTGCAATTATCTCCTTTTTTGAATCTTTTCTACTGCATTTAGTTTTCAATTTACTTAATAGTTTTCCTTATATGAAAATATCAGAAAGTTTTAATATGATAAATATGACAAAGAAAGTTGAAAAATATCATAAACAGTTTTAGTCAATGAAAATCTTTCTTTCTAGTGTAAATCCTTTGAAATTGCAGTTGTAAAACTAGAGCTGATACAGAAGTAGTTTTTCAAGCATGAAAATTGCTCACAATTTTTTCTAAGGTACAGTTAATAGAGGTAACTAGTATTTGAGAGCATGCTTCAAGATTTCCATTTTACCAGGACTAACAGAGTAAAACACCTCACTTGCAGAATTTCTCAGCAAATAAGAAGAAATCAATGAAAAAAGTTGTTGAACAAGCTTGAACATCAAATGACAGACTGCAGCAGGTTTTGTTGTGTAATAAACCTTAAGTGACCTTAAAATTTACTGTGATAAAATATCTATTTTCATTTTTTATTTTCTTCCTGGGAATAAAATATACTCCTTATGTGGGTGTATATGGCCTCATGGGGGCTTTCTCACCAGCATGTACATTAGCTTCTTACAGAGAGCAGCACATAAATTTAGAGCATCCACATCTCCAGAATAGCTGCTTATTAGTAGGGGAGCACACAGTGTGGGGAAGAAGTCTATTTGTAGCCCACATGTTCTGTGACAGCATGTGTGTCTGGCTGTCTGTGTGTATGTGCATGCCTTGATAAGTATTTCTTAGGATCATATATGGGTGGTTAGAAATTCATCAACACTGTATTAACCTTTCAGATGCTGTAGCCTGTCTGTTCTATTACTGAATTTGATCCTGAATGTTTAGCCCTCTTATTACCCACTATTTATGTAGCATTAATATATTAATAAACTACTTCAATCCTGAATTGGTTTAAACTATATAAAGTGAATAGGGATTTTATTAAGGAAGGAAGAAAGTAAAATATCCTGCTATTTTCAGTTTAAGCAGTCAAATACCTCTTTCTCCTTTCAAAGTTTCTGTTCTGTTTTTTACTATATGTTGTGGTTTAAACCCAGCCATGCAGCTCGTTCACTCACTCAACCCCCACTTTCTTGCCCTCTCTCTGCTCCAGGAGGGATGGGGAGGATAATCAAAAGAATGCAACTCCCACAGGTTGAGATAAGAACAGTTTAGTAACTAAGATATAACACAGATCACTACTGCAACCACCAATAAAAATAATGATAAAGGAAATAACAAGGGAAGAAAATACAGCACCTCACCACCTATCAAGAGATAACTCACTCCCCCACACACCTGACCGAGCACCAACCGATACCTCATCCAACTCTGCAGTGTCCTAGCCCTTCCAGAAAACATTCCGTTACATCCTGGACATGACATGCTGTTGTATGGAATACCTCCTTGGTCAGTTTGAGTCAGGAGTCCTGTCCCTGCTTCCTCCTGACCTTCCAGCCTCCCCTCTTCCCTGGCGGAGAATAAGACTCGCAAAGTCCTTGGCCAGAGTAAACATCAGTATTATCAGCTTTGTTCTCAGCCTGAAAGTCAAAACCCAGCTGCACCAGCTACTAAGAAGGAGAAAAATTGACTGCTACTACTAAACCCAGGACACTACATTACTTACTTAACTGAACAATATGAGAGGGTACAGATAGCACTAATACAACATTTGTTGCTTCTGTAGTGGGAAAACTTTGTTTTCTACAGAAGCACAAAACAAGCACCAAAAGATTTGTTTCTGGAAACTGCTAAACTTAAAATTAATTTAGTTAAACTGCAGGTGATATGTAAATACATTTCAATGTATCTTTTTCAATGGTAATGTTTCTATAACATTTTAAAAAACACCACAAGAACCAAAACACAAAAAAACCCCTAACCAATAATAATAATAAAAAAAAAACTTAGTGTTTTTTGGTTGGTTGGTTGTTTTTTTTTTAATTTCAAATGTTACAAAATATAAATAACTGCTGTTTGGGATTATATGTTCACCTTAAGCAACAATATGGTTTGGGTGAAATGTAACATTTGTAAACATAGATAGCTATGTTTCTCATCCATACCTATTCACAAGTGAATACTCACAACTACCCTTTCAGTTGTTCTCAGATCTTTACATTACTATCAAGGTTCCCCTTTGTGCTAGTCTCACAAGAGGGTTTGGAAAACTGTTGGATACATACTTGTTTACAGTACTTAGAGCTGTAGATTGTAGGAGATGGTTTATGTGACTTAGACAGAACACCCAGCACCGTACAGCTTATCAAAGGAGACGTGCTGGAGTTAGTTGGACATAAGCCATGGGACAAAGTGGAGGAGAACTCTGTGTGAGCAGAACTGCAGGGAGAAGCGGAACTGATAAAGAGAAACGGAGTCAGCAAGAACGAAGGCCACCTGCTTTCCCAGCCGACCGGAGCAGAGGAGTGAAGAGACTGCAGTTTTCTACTGTTCCATTGTTTGCCTATACTGTTGCTAAAGAGATAAGTAGAAAGAATTTGTTAGCTTAGTAGTAGCCGCGGAGCAATAGCCAATCGGCATGCTTTCTTGTAAGGGGTCTGTCTTTCTATATAAGTACCTGCTTTTGTAGAAATAAATGACATTTAGCTTGCATCAAGCTGCGTCCCGCCTCTCAATTGCGACAGTAGATTACATACATAGCTATTTTACTTCTGAAATAAAGAATACTGATTCCCACACATGGTCAATATCTTCAGTTTACTGTGAGTGGCCCATTGTGCAGGGTTTGTGTGGCAAGTTTTTGTGGTGGCTTCTGTGAGAAGCTTCTGAGAAGCTTCCTATGTCTGATACAACCAATGCCAGCAAGCTCCACTGTGGATCTGACACTTGTCAAGGTTAAGTGCATCAGTGACAGTGCTAGTGCCTCTGGCATAACATATTTAAGATGGGGAAAAAGCTGCTGTGCAAGATCAGCCAGGAAAGAAGTGTAAGAATATGTGAGAGGAGCAGCTCTGCAGACACCAAGGTCAATCAGCGAAGAAGGAATGGGAGGAGATGCTCCAGGCACTAGAGTATAGATTACCCTGCAGCCCATGATGCAGACCATACATAGCAAGCCAGGCTGTTTCCTTGCAGCCCATGGAGGTCCATTGTGGAGCAGATATCCACCAGCAGTCAGTGGGGGACCCACAATGGAGGAAGAGGATGCCTGCAGGTGTCTATGACCCTGTGGGAAGTCTGTGCTGGAACAGGCTCTTGGCAGGACCCTTTGGAGAGAGGACCCTGCACTGAAGCAGGTTTGCTGGGAAGGACTCACACTGAATTACTTCATGGAGGATTGTCTCCTGTACAAGGGATCCCACGCTAGAGCAGGAAAAGATTGTGAGGAGTCCTCCCTGAGAAGGAAGGAGAGGCAGAGATAACACGTGATGAACTGACCTCAGCCCCCATTCTCTGTCCCCCTGGACTGTTGGGAGGGGAGAAGGTAATGAAAATCAGGAGTAAAGTTGAGTCCAGGAAGACGGGAGGGGTGGGGAAAGTAATTTTATGTTTGGTTTTATTTTCTTATTAGTCTTCTATTTGATTGGTAATGAATTAAACTAATTTCCCTGAGTTGAATCTGTTTTGCCCATGACAGTAATTGGTGACAGATCTCTCCCTGCCCTTATTTCAAGCCACAAGCCATTTGTTATATTTTGTCTCTGCTGTACAGCTGAGTGGAGTGATGGAGTGGCTTTGGTAGGCACTTGCTGTTCAGACAGGGACAACCCTCCACAGCCATTATAGTGAACCATTTCTTAATGTGTTCCTTTCCCTGTCTGGGTTTCAAAGGCCAGTAGGGAACCCACAGTCATTATATAGTTTAAAAGCCACGAGCTCAAACATGGAACTCCAATGATCCTTTTTGTATGCAATTCAATAGCCCCCCCTATTAGAAACATACTGGGGCACTCTGGTTGATTTTTTGCTAAGCAGGCTGAATTCTACATTGAAAAACACTACTGACAGCTATTATTGCTTTGTAAATTTTTGGTTGATCCACAAACATCATCACAGTCTAGTTCATAATTTTCTACTCAGGAGAAACACATTAGAGAAAGTGCATTCCTTACAAAACAGAAAAGCAGTCATTTAAATTAGTAATTCAAAGAAATAAGAGATCATCCCTTTAATAAAAAGTGTTTGGCAGTTAGTGTTGTATTATACATGACAGAAATCTAGTTTTATTTTAACCTTTCTTATTTGATGGAATTGTCTGCAATTCTGTTAGTGTCCTGATGTGTGCTTTGTCTGTGTTGAATGATCACTCACTAGTGGCAGAAAAAGCACACCACCTCTCACCTGGTCACAGAATAAGGGTAGCCATATAAATGAACATATCAGCAATACATCCTGCTTTAAGTTGCTATGACCAGAAGTAGCACTTGAGAGTAATGGCTGAGTAGCCTCAATTACATGGTTTGGCATAACTTACATATTCCTTTCTCTCTGTCCTGAGCAAACAGCTAACCCTCTCTGTCTTGTTTTACTGATTTTATATCCAGCATTAGTCACAAACTCCTGGTAAGCCAGCACTCCAGCACACCTTATTTTTTCACATTCTTGCCCCATGGATTCCATTTCACCATCTGTAAAGCCTGATAAGTTATCCTGGTTCTGTCTTATTAGTTTAGTCCCAAGTCAGGTTTTCCAACCCAGTTTTCTGCTTCTATGATCTATGAGTTTCTTGTGTTATCATCCTTGAAGTTTAATTTAGAGTCATGTACAAGTATTCTTATCATATGAAAGTCTAAAAATAAGCATTTACTTGCTTATCAAGACAGTGTAAGAGAGCTGGCAGAAACATGAGCCATTGTACCTGAGAAACAGGTAACATTTGCACTATTTCTGGCTTACTAATTTAGTTCTAGTCCCTGTCATCTTCCAGATCCACTCACACTGCTTTAGTCTCTGTGCCCATCTATGGAAGGCTCCTTTCTCTGTGTCAGATGCAGCCCTGCTTCCATTTTAACAGTGCCTGAGACAACTGAGCTTTCTGTTTGAACTAAATATAGTGCATCATCTGAAGTGATCAGGAATTGAAAATAAAATAATCTACAACATCTGCTATAGCTCATTTTGTTTCTCACTCTCCAAGAAATGAAAAAAAGGTATTTCAATTACATTTTTTGTCTTTTTTATTAACAGTTCATGCTTTCATCTACATCACAGTGTCCATTTGAAGACCACAGGAATCCACATTCTCCTTCAGGTCTCAGCTACCTGCCTGAAATACCCCATCTTTAGCCCTCATAAATCTATGACTCTCTCCTTTTTAACCTCCAAATCCCATTATTGGCAAAAATGGAATACAACTCAAATGTGGAGTCAACAATTACGTATTCGCACAAATATCAGTCTAATAAAGATACAGCAGTTATCATTTGTCCAACTACCCCTTCTCTCTGAAGTTATTCACCCCCTTCTAGCAGCACTCTAACACCTGAGGCAATGGAGGTAGCTTTCGCAGACAGAATGGGGAAGCCAAACTTAGCAAGCTGTCAGCAGCCTCAAGGCTCTGCAGGAGGAGGTATGTTAGTGTTTATGCAGTCCCACCCTAGGGTAGTAGCTGCCTCTCAGCTAAAATCTGGAAGCTGTTCAAGAGGCAGCCTCAACAGACAGACAGGAGCAATGATTTGCTGTGCCATGACTCCCACAGCTGGTCAGACTTGATAACAGGAGGCATTTATAGATCTTCGCCTGAAGCAAGACAGTGGTCAACTGGCCACTAGCTCGTTGTTCAAACAAGGCAAGCCCAGACCTGCCTGAAATCCTGTGCCATTGCTAGTAAAAGGCTATGGCCTTTTATATTTTGATAGAATATTGACTGAGGTACTCTACAGTATACTCACATGTGTAAAAGCACAAATAGTGATGTCCTGACTAAAAGCAGAATGAAACTGCAATGTCGGCATTCAAATAAATGAAACTGCTGTTAAGTCAGCATCATTGTTAATTAGTTAATAAGCAATAAGATGCTGATTACTGAAAAGGTAAGACAATACATTTATATGACTGAGGAAGAAAGAAACACAACAATGTATCAAGGGTTTCAATACATTGTTCCAGAAGTGTATTAAATTCTAGTTCAGTCAGTAGTTAGTGCAATTAAAAATCCTTTCTTTCAAGAAGATCACCTAAAATTCAAAGGACATAGAATCATAGAATAGTTAGGGTTGAAAAGAACCTTAATATCATAGAATCATAGAATAGTTAGGGTTGGAAAGGACCTTAAGATCATC
Source organism: Agapornis roseicollis (assembly GCA_002631895.1). Taxonomy (NCBI): domain Eukaryota; kingdom Metazoa; phylum Chordata; class Aves; order Psittaciformes; family Psittacidae; genus Agapornis; species Agapornis roseicollis. The sequence continues at coordinate 15,753 of NDXB01002612.1, forward strand.
TAGTTCCAAACCCCCTGCCATAAGCAGGGACACCTCACACTCAACCATGCCACCCAAGGCTTTGTCCAAACACTGAACACTTTGTCCCTTGAACACTGCCAGGGATGGAGCACTCACAACCTCCCTGGCCAACCCATTCCAGCATCTCACCACCCTAACAGGAAAGAATTTCTTCCTTATATCCAATCTAAACCTCTCCTGTTTAACTTTGAACCCATTCCCCCTTGTCCTGTCACTACAGTCGCTAATGAAGAGCCCCTCCCCAGCATCCCTATAGGCCCCCTTCAGATACTGGAAGGCTGCTAGGAGGTCTCCACACAGCTTTCTCTTCCCCAGGCTGAACAGTCCCAACTTTCCCAGCCTGTCTTTGTATGGGAGATGCTTCAGTCCCTTGATCATCCTCGTGTCCCTCCTCTGGACTTGTTCCAACAGCTCCATGTCCTTTTTATATTGAGGACACCAGAACTGCACACAATACTCCAGGTGAGGTCTCACAAGAGCAGAGTAGAGGGGCAAGATCCCCTCCTTCAACCTGCTGATCACACTCCTTTTGATGCAGCCCAGGATACGGTTGGCTTTCTGGGCTGTGAGCACACACTGTCAGATCATGTTCATTTTCTTATCGACCATCACCCCCAAGTCCTTCTCCACAGGGCTCCTCCGACATACGAATACAGAATTCCTCAACCATCAGTCTTGTACTCTAATCCTCACTTTGAGCCATATTGTTGAATCTTAGAACTCTTAGGTCAGCTTAAGGTACACGTTGAAATCCTTCAAGTCTATGCTGCACTTCCTTTGTATCTTGCTTGTTCTTATTAGCTTCCTATTTTACTCTATTTCCCACAGAACTTCATGATAACTTTATACTAAAGATTAGTTCTACAATTGCTGTCATTTTTTTGTCCATTCAATGCCAACAAATTTTCTTTCAGTCCTTTTCTGTCTTTGTTCTCCAAAACACTGATTCAGAGACAATTCCAGAAGTATCCACATCTGATTTAAGCATGAAGAGTAACAAACAACCATGCTTTAAGGATTCCTCTGTCACTAGTGCCATCCTACATATTGACTCCTTCCTTGTATCTGTCACTGCTTCTTATCATTCTCCTTCCACACATAAATACCAGGTCTGATCCTTTGAGGAACTCCTCCCAGCAGTTCTCATAAGGCTGCATGGTACTTCAGAATCAACTTTTTTCTTAACTGGTGAGTTACTTTTGAAACTTCTGGACAGTCAGGAGTCATTCCTTGTGTCCTCACCCTTTTTATTGTTCACGTTACATTTGTTGCTGTATATTATGCATGCAACATCTTTGAAATTGGAGGTCAAATTATATAAGGCTGGGGGCTCATTTTCTGAATGAGAACTAGCAAAATTTGTTTGAGATTTTTGCACTTCTTCTGATTTCCAAACTGTCATAGTTCAAAGTACACAGAAAGTCTTAATTTCATAGTCTCAGAAATTCAAGCCTGTTAAGATGTCTTAATTTGAAAGACAAAATGTGCAGTGGCTTTTTAAAAATATAATTTTATGAAGCACATCAAAGACACAGTTTTAAATATATTGGTCATGATAGCAACTACAATTATAGTTACTAGGATTTATGTTTAAAATTTTTGAGAAATGTCAAGGTATTTTTTTCATACATGAAAAACTAGCTGAAGTTCTTGGTAAATTTTCCCTCTTTTATCTTTCATATTGAACTGAACTGTTGAATATGATTTGGTCAACATCAAGGTCTAGCATCATAAAGGATTTATGAGTAAAATTTGTAAAGAAAAAGAAAAAAACTCAAAGGTTTATCAGTTTTTAGCTCTTCTTAATTTATTACTGATTTACTGAAGAAGAATCTCTAATAATTGAAAATAGACAGTTTTTGGAGAAAAGAAGGGAAAGACTTTTAATTTTTCCATTAAAATATAGGAAAACAATTTTGTATTTTAATCGAATTGTAAGGGCTTTAAAGACTAAACTTAGAAAATATTTTTTTAGTCATAAAAATTTGTATATAATACATTTCTGGTCTGCAAAGTGATTTTTCTTGCTTAAACAAAAGGCTTCACCTTTTTTTTTTTTCTTATTTAGGTAACTTGATGTTGATACAGAAGTGATTCACCTACCACAGTAGAGCTGGTTGAAGATTAATGAGTTGTTTCTTTGGGTTCAAGCTTTCTACTTGTTTAAGCTACATATTAGTGGTGCAATAAATTTTACAACACTAAGGTTTTGTCGTCCAGCACTTTCAATGGAATTTTGCTATGATAAGTATTCTTTAATTAAACCTTTAAAATGTCACCAATGTGGCATACTACAGCTGAAATGCAAAAATACCTCCAAGGTCTACAATAGTTTGAGTATTCAGTGGAGGAAGTATTAGGACACAGAGAGAACTTTTAGGCTGAAGATTTTTGAGTCTGTTTGGTTTGAAAAGGCTGCAAATATTTAATGAAGAGCTTTTTACAATTTGACTATGAAAGATTTGTTATATAAGTATTACCATGATGAAACAAAATAACATTCCATTCAGACCAGAATATATTCTTGGTGTGAGATACTGTCAGATACTTTGGATCTCAACTGATAGTCTAAGCACAGGACTATTCCTGTTCATGTTGTGCTATTATTTGGAGGTGAGAGAAGATATTAAATCCCCATCTGACTATACTGTGAAATGCAGCCTGCATATACCATTCTTATACATAAAAATAGGATTTTATTTAATTTTTTTAAAAAAATATGTCAAGGTTTCTGACCTTAGCCTGAATGCTATAACAATTTTATCTTTCTTCCAGGGAAAAGAAAACAATAATTTTTTTAGCTTTCCTTCTTTGGACAGCACATGAAGGGAGGCAATTGTCCACCCCTGCTGTTTTGAGACCTGAGTACTGCATCCAGCTCTGGGGCCTGCAGCACATAGAAATAGTGGGTCCAGAGGACCACCACAAAAATGATCAGAGGGCTGGAACACCTCTTATGTGAGAAAAACTGAAAGAGTTGTGGTTGTTCAGCATGGGGAAGAGAAGGTTCTGGGGAGGCCTTTTGGTAGCCCTTTGATATGTAAAGGGAGCTTATACGAAAAATGGAGAGAGACTTTTTACCAACTGACAGGACAAGGGACAAGAATTTTAAACTGAAAGAGGATAGGTTTAGATTGGATGCAAGAGGCAAGTTCTTTGCAATAAGAGTGGTGAGAAACTAGAACAGGTTGTCCAACAAACTTCTGGTTGCCCCATCCCTGGAAGTGTCCAAGGCCAAGTTGGATGCAGCTTTGGGCAACCTGGTCTAGTGCAAGATGTCCCTGTCCCATGTCAAGAAGGCTGGAACTAGATGAACTTTGAAGGTCCCTTTCAAACCAAACCATTTGGAGACTGTGATTCTGTGATTCTATGTTTCTGATACTTTTACTATTTTGGTATTTGATTACAATATTTAAAATATTGAGTACCACTTTATTAAATACTTTATTTTAATGTTTTCTACTTTAAATAATTTATCTCAACAATGTTTTTCTCTGGCTAGAATAGCATCCACCCAGAACATAACTGAAACTTTTCTTATTCTAAGATACCTCTATTTACATGTTTGATTACATCTTAAAGATGGGATACACTGACTAGCAGAGCTAAAACTTCCATATAATTTATCCCACTTCTCATTCAAAACAAGTTTGTTGTACGTCTTAGATGATGGGAGAACTGTCTTTCTTAAATTACCTTTATCAAATATGACTATTACTAATTAACCTGCTATAAGTTTACATGCATTATATATGAGGTATAGAAGGGTTCTTCTTCCCATATAGAAGAGAAAATCATTAATCTATGTTATTTACCTCATTAAATAAAATGCATTGATATTCATAGTTCATTTCCTTCGTCTCACAACAGGACTTTCTACAAGCTTTTAATATTAGGCTGCTATTTGCATTAATTCTACAGCAGTTAGATGCACAACACAAACAAAACTTTTGCTAAACATCTAGATTCCAAATCTATTGTTTACATACCCACTTGAAACAGAAAAGTCTAAAATAAGAAACTACTTAACAACAATGAAATCTTTGGATAGATTTCTATCCAGACAGCTCTTTTCTAATCTTTCCCAATCCTGATTATAGACTCCACATATCTATTCTATTCTCAGTAACAAAATACTCAAGCTTCAAAAAAAAAAAAAAAACAAAACCAAAAAAACCTTCTTTTTAGCAAGCNCAACAATGAAATCTTTGGATAGATTTCTATCCAGACAGCTCTTTTCTAATCTTTCCCAATCCTGATTATAGACTCCACATATCTATTCTATTCTCAGTAACAAAATACTCAAGCTTCAAAAAAAAAAAAAAAACAAAACCCAAACAACCTTCTTTGAAGCAAGCCTTTGTGATAACTAGAATAACTAACTTTCAGATAGCTATTTGGTCACTGAAGAGAGCAAAGTAGTCACATTCTTTTTCTTATCCCTTCTTTTTCCATAGTCTGTTAATACTTCAAAGTTTGAAATACTGTTCTTTTTGTAACTTACTGAGTGAAACATCTATGGCTTTAATTTGAATGAAATTATTAGTCATATAAGAAAAAAGTGACTAAGACAAAAAGAGAGAGAGTTTCATGGGGAATAAAAAGTCATTATATCCTAGTCACACTTTTCTAATCCAAAAGAGAACCTACAATACCCTACAGAAATGCTGTGAAGTGCTTAGCCCAATCAGATATCCCAATGGTTGTTCTTTGAATTCTTTATTTCTAGTTTCTGTTGCATGAATATTTAATGAGACTCTTCACTTTTGTATATGCAAAGGAAATGTTAAATAAAATATGTTCTATAGAAATGAAAAGGACCCATTAGCTCACTTACAAAGCAGATGATTAAAACCACAGAAAACACCTTATCGGGCATTAATCGTAATAGTGGCCTGGAAAAGTTTCACTATCACCACCTTTTATCACAGAAGTCATGCAAAAAACCATATTGCACACCGTATCTAGATATTTAACTAACAGGAACACTTTTCTCCAAATATTTTACGCAGTTTTAATGCATGCTATTTACCCTCTGCAGTTTACTCATTATCATTTGTAGCTGGCTTAAAAAACGAAATAAAAGGTAATACAACAGGAATAAACTTGACTTTTAGTATCCAGCTGATTTTAAAAGAACTTCATCACCATATTCATTTGCAGACTGGAATCCTCACTAAATCTCCATATATGTATCCTTGGGAAATCTTTCTCCATGGTGTCTGAGTTAAGTGAAAATGGAAGCCCAATGACTTTTCTTATATTTCACAGAAACTTGAATAGACACATCTGTAGCATTGTATATCACTTTTTCTTTGTTAGATCTGCACTATAAACCAGTTTTCCAGGTTCTGAGAAATCCTCATATATGCTCTCCCTTTCAAATCCCTTATTTTCCTAATGGGTACTAGGGGTCATAAGATATTGCTGTTTGTCTTGGTTTTGTCAGGTATTTTGCTTTTTAGCTACACACCGTTGAAGTCAGAAAAGAAACTTACTCTTCATATGGTTACTTTCTAGATTTTCCTCTGCCTTCAGCAATTTGGAAATTTAATTTTGAGGGGACAGAGCTATATCTAGTACTTCTTTGACCATGTTGTCACAAATAGGAGGGCAAATATCCATGAAGACTCAGGCTGCACTTCACTAAGTAGTACCTACATTTAAAAATGAGGAAGGTGGTTAAGTTCTTGTTACAGAGAGGAGAGAGAATATCTGTTTTATAGATGGGTTGAGGTACCCTTCATAATCTTCAAAGGTACAGATATGGAAACATATAAGTTTCTTGAAGCTGACAAATCCTGTGGCTACAGAAAAGGAAGGGGACAGAAGCATGATTCATTTTTGTCTAAAGCAGCTTTTTTAGTAAAGCTTTATTGATATAGGACCAATTTGCAGTATTATTGATGAATTGCAGTAAATTTTATGGACGAACTATTAATTCACTAGGCTGTCTAAACTGCAGTTTTTTGTATTTCAGGTTCCTGGCATGCTTACATTAATCAATAATTAAATTGCAAGATTTAATCTAAGTTAAGCTTGCAGAGAATGCTATACAAAATGTAGTACAGTATTTGAAAGAATAATCTACTTTATTTAAATATCTGTGAGGTTTTTTGGGGTTTGTTTGTTTTATTTTGCAGTGGTAAGGATTGGTATATTAGGCATTCTCAAAACTTTTTAGTGCATTACTTAGGAGGCAGAAAATGCATAAAGGTATTTCAGCACTTTTTTTTTTTTCTGATAGTATATGATATTACAATCCCTGCAAATATTGATTAGACTACCCTAATCCTATATAAGCGGCATTGTAATCAATTAAAATTTTTCTATGAAGCATCACACAGTCAGTTTGGACTACTCTTTTATTAATTTTCCTTCATTTTTAAAAATGTAATTCATTAGAGAGCCCTGTAATCCTGAAGATTAACCCAATGAACAACCAGTCTCAGCAACAATGAAAATCTGCTTAGACTACCAGATTCAGAATTTGTGGGAATAGTACTTGATATTATCATCACAAGACCAAGACAATAGTTTCCATAAGCAACTATTTCTGTGTAACATATATTGTATGTGCTTTTCTCTTTCAGTTAAGCAGTCCACCACGTTTGAGAAATCCAAATCATTGTAAAGGAAAATAGAATTCTTTTTTTTTCATGTAGACCATCTGTTTAATATTTATCATGGACTGCTTAATTCAGCACCCAAGGAAATCATTCACAGTCACTATTGATGTCAGTGACGGAATTAAGACTTGTGATCCGTTGTCATCTACAGGCTCCGTGGAAGAACAGCAGTAAAAAATAGTTTAGATCATTTTAGGCACTATGTAACTAAGGCCAAAATATCCTGCTTATCATCATGAGATGGTAGAATTCGAAATCCTCAGGATGGTGAGAAGAGTGTGCAGCAAACTCACTGCCCTGGACTGCAGGAGAGCAGACTTTGGCCTCTTCAGGAAACTGCTTAGTAAGGTTCCATGGGATATAGCCCTAGAGGGCAGGGGGGCCCAAGACTGCTGGATGATATTCAAGGATCACCTGCTCCAAGCTCAGGAGTGTTGCATCCCAACTAGAAAGAAGTGCAGCAGGAGGGCCAGGAGACCTCCATGGATGAATAAGGAGCTGCTGATAAAAATCTGAATGAAGAAAGAGGCTTGCAAAAGGTGGAAGCAAGGACATGTGGCCTGGGATGAATACAGAGATGTTGTCCGGGAAGCTAGAGAACACATAAGGAAAGCTAAGGCCCAGTTAGAATTAAACTTAGCTAGGGATGTTAAGGATAACAAGAAGGGATTCTACAGGTATATTGCAAATAAAAGACAGACCAGGAACAACTTAGGCCCCCTCTGGAAGCTATCAGGTGAGCTGGCTATGCAGGATTTGGAGAAGGCTGAGGTTCTGAATGACTTCTTTGCCTCAGTCTTCAATGGCAAAGGCTCTGAGTTCACCACCCAAGTCTTGGAAGGCAGACGCAGGGACTGTGAGAATGAAGACCTTGGGCCAACTGTAGGAGAGGATCTGGTTCGAGACCATTTTAAGAACCTAACGTGCACAAGTCCATGGGACCTGATGAAATCCATCTGTGGGTCCTGAAGGAGCTGGCAAGTGAAGCTGCTAAGCCACTGGCCATCATATTTGAGAGATCATGGCAGTCAGGTGAAGTTCCTGATGACTGGAAAAGGGGAAATATAACCCCCATTTTCAAGAAGGGGAAAATGGATTGAACAGGGGAATTATAGACCAGTCAGTCTCACCTCTGTGCCTGGCAAAATCTTGGAGCAGATTCTCCTGGAAGGCATGCTAAGGCACATGAAAAGCAACAAGGTGCTTGGTGGCAGCCAGCATGGCTTCACTAAGGGGAAATCCTACCTGACCAATTTAGTGGCCTTCTACGATGGGGCTATGGAACTGATGGACAGGGGTAGAGCAGTTGATGTCACCTACCTGGACTTGTGCAAAGCGTTTGACACTGTCCCACACGACATCCTTGTCTCTAAATTGGAGAGGCATCGATTTGATAGATGGACCACTCGGTGGATTAAGAACTGGTTATATGTCCGCACGCAAAGAGTTGTGGTCAATGGCTCAGTGTCCGGCTGGAAGCCGGTGACAAATGGTGTCCCTCAGGGATTGGTGTTGGGACTGGTCTTGTTTAGCATCTTTGTTGCTGACATGGACAGTGGGATTGAGTGTGCCCTCAGCAAGTTTGCTGATGCCACCAAGCTGTATGGTTTGGTGGATAGGCTGGAGGGAAGGAATGCCATCCAGAGGGACCTTGACATGCTTGTGAGGTGGGCTGATGGCAACCTCATGAAATTTAACCATGACAAGTGCAAGGTCCTACTACTGGGTCAGAGCAATCCCAGGCACAGCTCCATGTTGGTCAGAGAAGAGATTCAGATCAGCCCTGCCGAGAAGGACTTGGGGTTGTTGGTCAATGAGAAAATGAACCTGAGTCGACAGTGTGCGCTTGCAGCCCAGAAAGCCAATCATATCCTGGGCTGCATCAAAAGAAGTGTGACCAGTAGGTCAAAAGAAGTGATCCTGCCCTTCTACTTTGCTCTCATGAGACCTCACCTGGAGTATGGTGTGCAGTTCTGGTGTCCTCAATATAAAAAGGACATGGAACTGTTGGAACAAGTCCAGAGGAGGGCCACGAGGATGATCAAGGGACTGGAGCATCTCCCATATGAAGACAGGCTGAGAAAGTTGGGGCTGATCAGCCTGGAGAAGAGAAGGCTGCATGGAGACCTCCTATCAGCCTTCCAGTATCTGAAGGGGGCCTATAGGCATGCTGGGGAGGGGCTCTTCATTAGGGACTGTAGTGACAGGACAAGGGGTAACGGGTTCAAAGTTAAACAGGAGAGGTTTAGATTGGATATAAGGAAGAAATTCCTTCCTGTGAGGGTGGTGAGATGCTGGAATGGGTTGGCCAGGGAGGTTGTGAGTGCTGCATCCCTGGCAGTGTTCAAGGCCAGGTTGGACGAGGCCTTGGGTGGCATGGTTTAGTGTGTGTTGTCCGTGTTTATGGCAGGGGGGTTGGAACTAGATGATCTTATGGTCTCTTCCAACCCTAACTATTCTATGATTCTATGATTCTATGATCTGATCCTATTCCCATCTTAGTTATTTATTTCTGCATCTATACCCCTGGCAGTGTTCAAAAAATGCATAGATTCGGTCCTAAGAGACATGTTTTAGTGTTGAACTTGTCAGTCCTGGGGTAACAGTTGGACTGGATGATCTTAAAGGTCTTTTCCATCCTAGTTGATCCTATGATTTTATATCTTACTGCTTATTCTTAGTCATGTGAATTTAACTCATGTTTTCTAACATACTTGCAAGACTGTTATTAATCCTATGTTAATTGCAAACTGTGACGGTAACTTTCGTTTATGCTTCATTAGAGCTATAAGAACTTTACTGCATACAAAGTCTTTGACATTATTTTATTAATTCCTTATTTTTTTATTACCCTTACTTTGCCTTCAACGCTATCCTTGTGTTTTTCTCTAATTTTTATTCTACTCAAATACTACAAATTTACAAGACTATTAGTTACTGGTCACAAGATTAAGGATACAGTATTTGTCTAACTGTCATCTAAAATTTCTAATTCTTTTCAAATTTAAAAATTCATTTTCACCTTAAAAATACCACTGAGCTTGCATAAATAGCCACCTTCTACAACTTCTTAAATTTTTCTGTGTCTTTTTTAATTTACCAATACTAAGTGTCTGATTGTGCAGTCACTACCTGCAGAACTTCTCATGTCACAAACATTAAAATCTTGTAAGAACAATGTAGCCAAACAAGTGTCATCATGGCAAAAGCATAGCTGATTCCACACTGTGGAAGAGGGAATGAACACCTTGACACAATCTGTCATTAAAGTATGAGGTGTAACATCACGTTCGTTCTAGACTTACAGAGGTATCAGATAATTCCATTCTGAAGCACTGAAAGAAAACTAAAAGAAACAATTTTATTACTGAAAATTGTAGTAAGTAGTTGGTAAAGAGCTTCTAACTACCAGTTTCTGATAGCAAAGTTAGTTTTACTTTTGTTTAGGTGCTCATGTCATATTTTATACATGCATGTCTAAGTGAAAGTAGTGTAAAATAAAATTTGACACACACATTAAATTTCTAGTCATGAGCAGTTAAACAGTACAAATTTTTCCCGTGCCTTACATTCATGATACAAATTGCAAATTTCAAAGTTACTCATGTTAATTTGTTAGATAAATATATGTGGAAGTCATACAACAACAAAAGAATTTTCAATGCATTTATACAAATAAAAGGTTGCTATACTTAATTTATAAATACAGTTTGATACTACATAACAAAGGATAATCTGATAGACTGTTTTACCCGTGCCTAAAACTCATGCACTTAAAAAAAAACAATTATCTTCCCTTTTTTTTTTTTTACATAAGAAGAGGAAAAAATTTTATTTTAAAAATGGAAAAACTTTTT
>NDXB01002613.1:5031-18161 GCA_002631895.1 Agapornis roseicollis
TTTTTTTTTTTTTTAATGTATTTAAGGTTAAGCAGTAAGTCCAGAATAGTCTCACTGAATCTCAACACAAAGCTGGCGTCACCACCACTGAAATGATTTGTGGAGCATGAGTTTATACTCGGTAATCTCAAAGGCAAGGCTAGTGTACAGCTACTTTACTGCTCCTGTCCTGCTGAAGTCATCTTTATTATCTGGAAGATGCACAGCAATTTGTCATCCAAACCAGACAGAACATGTCCTGAATGCAGTTTTCCATCTTATCTTGGAGATGGCTGTGGTGGGCTATTGGCTTGGAGAATGTTAGGAAGGGCTGTATAGGTGGACATGTCCCACTTCTGCCCCTCCCCTGTACTTTGATCTCAATACTAGAAGTTGGACTTTGTCTTGATGTCTGGCTGTGGCATCTATAAGGTGTATTTGGTGCTTTGCTTTTCTTCCTGGCTTCTCAGATGTATGAAGGCTTTCTCTTCTGCAGCTTCTCTGCCATTGAGCAGTCCCTCCTCTTAGTGTCAGGGCTTCTGTTCAGCCTTAGGGGAAGTCAGTTGTCTAGCAAAGGATAATATAGGACACTTCTGGGCTTTCTTCTGCCTGTCAGGAACACAGAAGTAAGCATTCTCCACTTTTCCCTCCTGCTTGCAAGGGAGCTGCCTAAAATAAGGTTTCTTATTTGGTAGAAAATCCCATTTCCTGAAGTTTCTGTGCTGAACTGTGTATTTTTTTTCTAAGCATTTGAGCTTCCTGGATTCTGCACTTACTGATGAGTCCTGCCTTGGATCCATGCGATTCTGTCAATACCTGTGGTATTATGAACAACACAACTGAGATTAGAGACATGTTTTTCAGCAAAACAGTTTTACTTTATGCTGTTTGTGTAAGGAGGTATCACAACAGTCAACTCTTACTGATCTCTGAGGGACTGTGGATTTCATGGGATGCTTTTAAGGCCTTTCCAGGTGGAGGTACATATGGGCTGTAAAGCTTTATTATCATTTTTACTTCTTGTATTTTTTTCCCAAATCAACCTTATAGCTGTACTATCTGTTGAAGCATAGAGGTTAAGTTGATGGGGAAAATATGGTTGTTTCCAGCTTTCCATTTTAGTTTCCTTTGTAAACAAGAAACAGTGAACGTAGTCAGGAAAGCCTGTGTATTCTTAATTTAAAAAATACCTAATTTCAGTCATAAGTAACATGTTTTAGTTTGAAATTGGTTTGAAATTCTTTCCTTTGTGAGGGAAAAAATTATCGAACAATAAACATTTTAAGCAGACCAAACAGTAATGCTTCATTTAAAACTTTAATATTTGTATTTTTCCATGATATGTCCCAGGGCAGTTCAACAGAATTTGCAAGTGTTACAGTGTATTTCTGTATTTCTGTGCATAAGATGCCAGCTGCAAATGTCTTGCTCATATATTTGCTAGTGTTTACTGGCTTAAATGCTTTGTCAGGCCATGTGAAATTGCTTAGTTCCATGAAGATGGCTGATCTGGCCTCACCTGGATGGATGATCTTACAGCTTTACCAAAAAAGCATCACTTAAGCCAGATTGTGCTGTCTTGTTTTGTGAACTACATAATTTTCACCCCATGTCCCAGAATAGCCCCAGCTGGCAGCAATAGCTATGAACTATGTATATTTGTAGAGATGCTGCAGGGTACCAGAAATAGTGACCAAGGTGGCTATTGGCCAATGGCTTCTGAATGCCCTAACTCTAATGAACTGAAAAGCTCATGTACCTCCTTTAGGGGAAAATGAAAAATAAGATTGTCTCTAATTATGACCTCAGATGATGAAAGAGCAATCCCGAAATAGCAGAGCATGGGCAGTGAACTCCCTTGATGTAAGACAAATCTGGATGGGTCTGAAATTGGATCCTTTTTTTTTCACTGAAAGACCTATTGGACTGTCAGTTCTGTTCCTGGAGGGGCTAGTTACAGCTACATGAGGCAATAAATCAGCTCCCACTCCTCTGGAAAAGAGCCCCCTTGGTGCTCAACTCAGCCCTTCCTGGCAAAATGTGTGGGGATCTAAGCCAGAGTTTCACATAGACGTGCCAAGCCTAAGATACCAGCTTGTAAATTGCCTGTGTTCAGCCCCTTAGTGCCTGTGCTCCACAGTGGGAGAACGGCTACAAAAATCTTTGATTAACGGAGTTACTGGGGACTGTATATCAATATGGTTCTACACTTTGTTAAATGTGAGGATGGCTGGTGCCTGGATATATGCATTTGTGTTGAGGGTTCAGGCATGTCTTTGTTACCTCAGGTAAGAGTTGTATTAGGAACTGATGTGAGACATTGCTAGACAGTGCTTGGGTAGTGTTTGCAATTTGGGAGTGATTGGATTCAGATTTTAATGTGGTGTTGGCCAGAGAGCATGGGGCTTTGGATGGAGGTCTTGTTGGTGATAAGGAGCTGGATGGTATAGAGCAGCAGGATTCCTGGGTTAAATCCTACCTCTGTCTTTCCATGTCTTGAAATCCCTTTTAAGCTCTCTGTGCTGCTGAATGGTATAGAGATGGGTAAGGTAACACAGCCCTGTTTTCTTCTACTAATCCAAAAGAGTTTAAGTATAGAATCATAGAATAGTTAGGGTTGGAAAGGACCTTAAGATCATCTAGTTCCAACCCCCTTGCCATAAGCAGGGACACCTCACACTAAACCATATCACCCAATGCTTCATCCAACCTGGCCTTGAACACTGCCAGGGATGGAGCACTCACAAATTTTACTACTAAAGCTTCTGTTTACCTGTAGCCTAGTATGGTGCCATTAGCCTTCCCTCTTCCTTTTTCTGAAGTTCACAACTCAAAGGCGCTCTCTGAAATATCTCACATGATTTTAACTAGAGAGATCCATCCCATGCCAGCTGTCATCATGACTAGCAAAATTGAAGTTTACCACTTATTATTTGGATGATGTATCCTAATAGTTTTTCAGCACTTCAGCAACAAATAAAGCAGCAATGTTTAGTAACAGAAGGCAAGAGCATAGTGTCAGGCCTGGAGGCATGCATTTAATGCTGCAGCATCCTAAATGGTGGTCAAAGATTGTAGAAGGATGACAGTACATCAGATCTGCTTGTCAGGATATACAAGGATGTTAGGAAACCTCAGTTCTGTTGTTTGATTTTTGTTTGTCTGGCATTTTTTTCTCCCACTTCCAGGTGATTGCTATCATAAAATGTATTGTTCTGTGGTTTAGTTTAGTTTTTTTTCTCCTGTTAGTTGTTGTTTAGGCAGTAGTTTGATGTGGATATGATATGGTAATGTCCCTCCTGTGTCTTTGAGAAAAGCCCTAATCTTGTGTCTGGTAAAGATGAATATGCAGAAGGCACTGGAAAAACTAGCAGTCTGAGAACTCTTCTATGAGTGTACTGTATCCCGCAGGTGCATCCTTGCAGGAATGATGGGACTGAAGTAGCAGTCCAAATAATTGTTGCTTTTGCTACAATTGCTGATCATCTGGCATTTTATAACATCTTTTTTCCTTCTGTGCTGCCAACTCCAATACCTGTTTTCCAAGCTTGTATTTGTTAGGATGGCAGAAGATTGCAATCCCATATCTGCTTTATAGCTAGTTTGCTGTGTGACCCAGCAGATGAAATTCACCTTGAATGGTAAATGAAATTACCATTCTTGTAAAGAAGTTACATGCATGTGACCGAGTTCCAGTGTGCATCACTGCCATCTTCACATTTTATAGTGCATGTGTGCTTTTTCTATTAGCTGTAACTGAAGGACTTGTTCATTTGTTTGCACTGTTTTGCAGGACACACTAAACTTCTGTCCATCAGATAATCCTAATATTTTTTCCTACTGATAAGGCCTGATTGATATGTGCTTTCTGATAGGATCTAAATCCTTCAGTACAAGTGACTTAGTTAAAACATAACTTAAAACTTATTTAATACTTTTAAAAAATAATCTTTATAGAGCTATGAAAATGTTATGAATCTCACATATTATCTGACTCTTAATTTAAAATCTGCAGATGGTTTATAGATTTATTACACTAACCTTATTTTATTAAGTTTAAAATAGTGTAGTGGATTTGGAGTAATAATCTGTACAGTTTTCATGCATGATAAATCTCATTTTTCATGCAGGAAAAGATCTTCAGAGACAAATATTAGCAGCAATAGAAAAGGCAACATGGAGAAATGGTATCAAACAATATTATTCTTTGTGTAATTGTTTCCTTTCTTTTTCTTATGGCTTTTCACTGGAGGAAAATACCCAGGGCTGTGTGTGCCTCTGACAATTGGCTAGTTTTCATCACCTTTTTTTATGAGGAAAGGGAATTGGGAATTTTGAATGACAGGGTTTAGGAGAGTTGTGTTTATTTAATATTTGAGGTTTCTCAGGTACTAGTTGTCTTGGCTTTGTGGGTGCTGGACACATTTGTGAGTGTTCCAGAGGGATCAATGAGTCCATCTCACCACACCCTGCCAAGGACACACTGCTGGTTAGAGACACCTGCTTAAACATGTGCATCCACAATGTCAATAAGCATTTGTGTCAGTGGTGCTTTTCCTGTGTTTGCCTGTCTTGTTCCCTTTGACTCGTGCTATCATGTTGTCCTGGAACACCTACCTGTGCCAGTCAATAGAATTGGCACATCTTCAGTCAACATTTTGGTCTCTTCTGCATTTGTATTTATGCTGCCGGTGCAAGTGAAGATGCCTGCAATGCTTTGTACCTGACACTGTCTATTTGAATAATGTAGCCTTTTCACCAATACAGGGTAGAGCCCCAGGAAATAAAAACCCTTTTCTGAAGTGTTCCATTTTGTTCTTTTGCAAAGCCAAGCCAGGAAAAAGCAGTGTCAGCTCCTCATAGTGTTAGAGTGCTTTTGGGGTAATACACTTCACCTTGTATATTCAGCAACTGTCTCAGCAGCCAATTAGAAATATTGGCAAAGGTGAAGCCTTTCAGGCCTGTTATAGACTTGAATAACTTTTAAAAGAGCCATCGCCTGGGAAATTCAAGTGTTTCAATATTAGATTTTGCCTAGACTAAGCAAAAATAGAATGGGAAATTTGTGAGACTAGGAAGAAGTCAGTTCAGCAATATTGAATTGCTTTGTTTTGATATATCTGTTCAAAACCAGCTCAACATCTCAAGGATGTTCAGGTGACATGATGACATTTAAAGTATTGCGGAAGAGCCCCAAAGCTTCATTCTCACTGACTTCAGTATTTCCCTTAATGACACATGGCTTCTAGAGCTGAGTGTTGCAGCTGGATTCCATTCTTTCCTCCTGTCAAGTTAGTCTGCATGGTGTAACATACTGCCTTTGTAACATACAGTGCTAAGTTATTGCATAGCTCCTTGTGTTCATAGGTGTCACTGCTACAAAAAGAAAGCCAAAAGCTCTGTTGGTATTACAGAGGAAAAGGAGGTATAGAGTAGAAGGAACTTGCTCAAGGTCACCCTCTAGAGTTCTAGGATAACTCTCATTCTAGCACAGTTAGCAATAAAATACACAATGCTCTGAGCTGGAATGTCAAAAAATTCATACCCTTAATGAAAGACATTGCAACACTCTTTATTGCAATGTGGAAGACATAGTTCTCCAGGGACTCTCCTTCAATTATGGAATGGGGGTATGAACCTCAAGTTTGAAGCAGTGTGTTAGTAGGGAAAAGCAGCTGAATTTGTTAAAAAATATTTTTTTTTACTGTTTTGGGTTAAGTGAACATGACAGAACAGTCTTACTTGGCCCTTCACTGCAGTTACCCTGGTGAGACTCTGTAAGTGTTGAAAAACGCAGAGGAGTTTCTTGCATAATAGGGTGGGGGGAATTCTCAATGGTGGTAATGAAAGAAGCCTGGAGGCTTGTTGAGTTAGCATCTGTGGACCTGGTTCATAAGCAGATGATTTCTTGCTGAGTGAGAGTGATATTGTTGCCCTCGTTTGGCACAAAGAAACAGTAGGAAGCTCAGCTGAGAATAGTAGTAAGTCAGCACAGTATTTATGCTTACTTCTAGCACTTAGAGTTCCTGGGATTTAGGGGCTTTAAGGAAGTGGAATGTTTTCTGCTATTGACACAGGTAGGTAAATATCTATGTGTGTATATTGAGAGATTAGAGGATGCAGTTCTTAGTCTTAAATGAAGATTTTATGCAAAGTTAGGACAAAACTAGGTCTCTAGGATGTCCACTTTCTTCTTCCACATGCCAGCATTCTGACTGTCCTCACAGGAGTACTGTGGTCCTTATAAACCAGAGTTCAGTTCCCTACCTGCAAAGCTTTTGACTGCTTCCGACAATCAGCCTTCCTGAAGGAGTAACACTGACACAGAACAGTGTTCTGAGGATGGAGTGATGCCTTTGGGGTAGTGAGCATGGAGGCTATGTTGTCAGAGGCGTAACCCAGTCTTCAAAGCCAGCCTTTGAATTGCAGCTTCACAAGTTACCTGCTGGAAAATCAGGGAGTCCAGGGGAACAGTTACATAATGCAGACTTAAATGTGCATTTTTGCTGGAGATGGGTGTGAACTGCTCAGTGATTTGGAGGTGTTCTTGAGGGTATGTTTGTCAGTAGTTAGGACCTTGAGTCCCAAGAAATTAATAGAAATGGAAGCATACAAAACTATCTATATGTAGGTGATAGTGCTGTCTGTTATGGAAAAGGCTATATCAAAATATAGTGGTTATTTCTGTAGCCTACACATAAAAGAATATACTCTGAGAAGATAATACAACTTTCCTGGTCCCCCAATTTTTATGAAGTGTAGCAGTTTAGTAATTTGTTGGAAAGCCTAGACTTCCTCCATTCAGAAAGTAACAGATAGATCTGGCTGATTTTGGTTTTTGCTTTTACTCTAAATTCAAACTGCTTACTCTCAGTTGTTTAGTGTGTCATGGTTGATTGCTCTGTATGGAAGATAGACATTTCTCAAATATCTATGTGTAATGTTATCATGTTAACAATATCAATTGCTGTCTAACCTCTGCTTAGATAGTATTGAAATGCAGCAAGCTAATGGGAAGACACTTCTCAACATTTGAAGAAATAGGCTCAAGATAAGGCCTGTTTTATTGTGTGTATGTTCTTCAAAAGCAATGTATGCCAGAATAAATGATTTGTTTAGTTTGTGCAAGTCTGTCCTGCTGGTTGGTTATCTTCAGGCATTGCGCCAAGGTGACAGGCTGTTTCTTACAGAAGTCCAGAAAACTTTGTTGAGTGTGCAATTTGGCCTGGAAACTAGTCAGAAGATCAGGGTGGATATGAGAATGTTATCATAGTATATTCCCTGCACAAACTGTTGCTTGGTAGGTTGGCAGGACCCCAGAGTATTAGTTTAAGACCCGGATGCTTGTGATGGCATCTTAAAGGCAAAGCATACTTCACTGAGTGTGAGTAGTGGTCCTTGCTCTACAGCGACAGACGAAAACAAGCAGTTTTATCCTGGGCTACAAAGTGAGCTGAGTCAGTGCAGAGTTTCAGGATGGTCCTGCTGCTACAGAGCTATTCATAGATATGACATGGTCCCAAAGCTGGTGCAATCTATTTTTTTTTTCCCCCCAGGTTTGTGCCTGCCTTTGCCCAGCCCAGAATCTTGTGAAGCAGTAATCTGTACTTAGCTGCTCTGGAGGTGTATTTCTCTGTGGCAGCACCCTATTGCTCGTGGGAGTACCTGGTTGGTGTGTTTAAATGGATATTGCAATGGTGGCTCGGTTTTGGAATTGTCCAGCTCCCAGTTGGGTAAGAGCTGGATCCAGGGCCATGCTGTGGAGAGCTTTTCTTCTCACAGGTCTGAAGTCCTGGTGAGACAAACTGTGTCTGCTGTGCAGAGCAGTAGGGGAAGTGCCAGCTCTGATATGTGCTTCCATTGCTTTTTCTGCCCTGTGTCAGCACTACTTCTGCAAAGCTGTTTAACCATATGGGGACTGACTCTAATTTCCTGCCTCAGGTGAACAACAGAAAAGAGCATACCAGCACTCCCAGCCACTGGGACCAGCATTACAGATTAGCTTGCCTTGTTTCACCAAGGATGCTTAGCATACCAGCACTCCCAGCCACTGGGACCAGCATTACAGATTAGCTTGCCTTGTTTCACCAAGGATGCTTAGCATACCAGCACTCCCAGCCACTGGGACCAGCATTACAGATTAGCTTGCCTTGTTTCACCAAGGATGCTTAGCATACCAGCACTCCCAGCCACTGGGACCAGCATTACAGATTAGCTTGCCTTGTTTCACCAAGGATGCTTAGCTAGCATCCTTGTACTTATTTTTGAATAGGAGACATTATATATAGCTACTTATACATTTGCCAGGCCTTTTCTGAAGTTCTACCAACAAGTTATTAATGAATGTTTCTGTCACCAAGAAATCCCTTCCACTGTTGGTTACTTGGCTTTATTGATTTATTTTGAACTACTGCTTATTAGCATATTACAAGGAAGAATTATGTTGGGAAGTAGCTGATAGATTTTCTCTAGATCTGATAGATGGTTCTCTCCTTGCAGTCTTTGCAGTAATTTGAGGAAACAAGCATGATAACCCCCACCTTCACTCATTTGTAGGCCATCCTACTTGCTAGCATGCCAGGTGATAGCTGGGATGTATAGTGGGATGAGGACACAGATATTTGGTATTCCATTCTGTCCAGTTCAAGACAGTTTTTTCCCAGCTTGGGCTTTATCAAGGTGTAGGAACAGCTTGGCTTGTTTAGGGAGAGACAGAGTCCTTTGGATATTTCAGAGGGTCTTGAAAATTACAGACCAAAACCTGAGTTAAGAATTGTAACCAGTGGGAGAAGGAACACTTCCTTTTAGTGACAACCTGCAGTCCCTCACAGAGCAGCAGCTCTCAAAGGCCTCTGGAGGTGGCTTTCCTTCTCTATCTTTGCCTAAGAAGAAAAGAAATTGCAGCAGATGCATCTGAATGTGCTGAACAGTTTCCAGTGAGTTGTTGTTAAAATGACTTGGGTTTGAATGCAGAGAAGGCTCAAGGTGTGGCTACAAGGGGCAAGAATTACTGTGCTTTTTATTATTTATTGCAGGGATTTGAGGATGAGAAGGTCAAGCAGATGAGATTTAGTGGCACACAAGTTATTGCAGTTAATGGTAGGCTGAACAAATTGAAAAAACACCAAACATGTATTTCAGACTGTGCAACTTGAGCAGCTCACAAGTCACACTTAGATGTGTTCAGCCAACAGAGTTTTAGCAATGACTTTCTAATCATTCTTGAGGTAACTAGAGAAAGAACAGTCCAAATCCCTCCTCTGAGTTTGTATTGCTTGTAGGTCCTATATGCATATATTTTGAACCCTTCTCAGGTGTCTTAGAGGAGCTAAATAAATAATGTACTGCCTTGAAGAGAGTGGTGCTAATTGTTTAGGAATAACCCTTGCTAAGGCAAACATATTTTAAGTAGTCTGAAATGTCTGCCTCAGCAAGAAACTTGCCTAAGACACTCTGATGGGCAGGTGCTGAGCTCCAGTTAAACTTTTGTTTGAACATGATGAGACTCCTTAAGTCTGCTGCAATAAGCAGTAGTGTGTGGTCAAAGAAATTACGATATTATTGTTTGTCCTGCAGAATATGGATCTTTGGAAGCCTGTTTTCCAGTTAGGCTCTTTGGAGAAGTTTTAATGTGGATCTAAACACTATCTTACCATTGTATGTGCATTTATGCATTTGCCAAATAAATCAGTGCTCCACAGATGACTCTTTGGAAAGTGAAGTCATCCCTGAATGGTCAAAACCAGCCAAAGATGCCCAGAAATGGCAGAAATTTGTCCTCATCATTCTTGTAATGCTTCTGAGATTCTTCCCCTCAAACCTTGTTCTGTGCCCTTCTGGAAAGTACCAGGGATTAGGGTACATCATTATTGATGGTGATAACTTTGCTTTTTGTGGAAGGGAAAAAATACTTTAATTGATTTGTTAATTGCAGATCAGGACCAGACACACTCTGTGGAAAAGTAATAGGCCTATCTTGATCTAGTTCCATATCAGACAAGTGTCTCTGTGCAGCATTCATTAGCTGCTGGTACCCCTGTGCTACTATGCAGTGAGAGTAGCTTTGGGGAGTAAAAAAAGCTGGGGAGGGGTGCATAGGCAGTGACCATTGCTGATGGAGTACATGGTGCCTACCCTGGTGAGGGGATGAACTTCAGTCTCAGGTGTCTGCTGCTCAGACAAACTTTGCCAGCACAGGATTTCCACGTTTCCAAGGTGTTGTTCAGAGAAGTTAGATTGCCAGGGGTAGTTTTGTTAAGCTTGTGCACCTCTGATTAAAGCAACCGATGTCAAGACAGGCAACCACTGTGTAGGTGTAGAAAGGAATATAAGAGAGGGATGAGGAAAAGTGATCAACTGATCCCCTGGTCTGAACTCTTAAAATAAGCCTGAAATCTATTTTATTCTGCTCTGAAAGAATATGCTTCCCTGGGAATTAACATGGTTGTGATGCTATTCCGGCACCTCAAGTGGGATTGAGGCTGTGATGTTCTGTGCCCTGGAGAGTGACTGCTTCAGAAATCTGCTGCAGCTCTGCAGTTGTCACTTCTATATTGTATCAGCATCCTTGGCCTCACCAGTGTTTCAGTTTGAAGCAGCACGGGCTTTGGTCATGAACCATTTTACTTTCAGGACAGCATGAAGGAAAGTGCTTTATGCTTTGCTTGGAAGAGGGGAGTGAGAAAACCGTGTGTATTTTTTGCAGCACACTGAGAACAAACCTTCTAACTTAATGGGACAGATTTGCAAATTCACACCTGCAAATTCCACCTTCCTGAGGTGTTTGTGCCCAATCTCTTTATTCATGCCCCAGAGAGCAGCCAGCACCTTCTTCACCTTACAGGCAGCTCAGATCAATTGGCAGTTTGCTCTCTCTGGTATTAAATACCTCATCCTTCAGCAGTGACCCTCTTTAGAGGATAGTGAGGCTCACTCAGGTGAGCAAAGGCCAGAAGCACAGCTCTGCTCATCCATACTGCTAATACTGTCACAGCACAAGTGAATGGAACATATATAAAGCACTGCTGTTAAGCCCACTGATATCCAAGCTGTTCACAAAAGCTTTTTCTTTCCCCCTTTTTCTGTTGCCTGCATGTAAAACATGGAGGAGCTGTAGTACACAGCTGTCTGTAAGTCTGGCCTTGCTTCTGCTTCTTTATAAGAGTGGTTCGTGCGTTGCATTTTTCCTGAGATGGGAAGATCAGGCTCCCATAACCATGGAAACCTGATTTGTCTTCCCTAATAGCTTTGGCTGTACTCAACATCTGTCTCTGGGAAAAGGAAGACTGAAAGCTACAGGCTAGTTGTGTGCACCTCTGGGGATGCTAAAACCCTTGAGCACCTCCAGCAGGCTCCTGGACCTTCAGAATGAAGCAGCAATGTTGGGATAATGCTTGAGGGGCTTATAAAAGATATGCCAGGTAGGAGGGGAAAGTAGGAGTAAAGGAAGGCTCTCCTGAGGCAGAAAGGTGTTACAAAGTCAAATGAGAAAATGCTGCATTTTGGTTGTCTTGCTCTGTGTGTATTGGCTTGGCATTCTGGGTGTGCAGATCTTTCTGTTGTGATTTTAATGTTTTAAGAAAAAAAACAACCCAAGAAGTGTTTTTCATTTGAAGTTGGCAACCCTTTAAACAGCTTGTAGCAGAGAAAGAGATCCAGGTATAAGCTGGTGAGCATAAAATAAGCTTTGCCATGTGGTAAGTGTCTCTCCTGTAACTGCATGTCTCTATACAGCCGCTCAGTTATTGGAAGAATGATTGCTGATAAATGTCTGATGTCTCTGATTTAGTACTAGCAGTGTTACCAGACTGGTTAACATGGAGTAGAGGGACCAGGGGAGAGGAGAAGTGGGAAGATGTGTTTTAAAAAGAGGCTTAAAAACTAATTGAAGAGGATTTCTTCTGCTACACTTCTGCATAAATGTGCATGCTTCTCCTCAGACTGCATTTAAACTTCTCTTTGACTTTGAAAGCTAGATTTGTTAAGTAAAAGCTAAGCACAGTTACAGCTCCAGACTCCAGGCTTCCAGGAGAAGCCCTGCAGAATGCCAGACCCTTTGAAATGATTGTAGGAGCTAGCAAAGCTGTGCTCCTTTCTTGATGTGCAGTGTCCATGTTAAATGCAGAAGCAGGCCTGGTGCAAGCTTTTGGAAATACGTGGAGAAGAGCTTTCTCACACTAGGGAAGTGCTTGGTGCAGTGACCTGTGCAGAGCATTCTGTAAACTGGAAACAGAAGCAGAAATAGAAGTAACATTGCCTGCCAGCAAACCACAACCTCTGTGTGTCCACCTTTGAAGTGGAGGTGATGTTTTACTGTACATGCTTTATGGTTCAGTTAGTGTTTATGAATTTTTCTGAACTTTTGAGTGGTACCTGCTCTAGAAGGCACTTATAATGGTACCTAAATGTCTTTGTTGACACAGCAGGCACCTGAAAGCACTGGCATGTTCTCAGTTTACAGTATACAGAGATGTTGGGTTGCTCAGAAGTTAATCAGATGTTTTTAAAACAAACCTGTAATACTGACCTGACAGCTATCACCTGGAGGTGTCATGAGCATGAGTAAAAAAAATAGTAGCAGGTAAAATCCAGGGTTGAGGTTAGTGCCTGAACAATAACAGCTCTTTGGGAAACGTTTTGTACTTCTGCTTAATATAGCTGTTGATGGTCTACATCTGAGCACAGAGACACTGGTCTATGTGATGGGTCCAGATTTCTTTGTGGACATGAAAAGCATAAATCTGTTTTCTCAATAGCAGCCTGGCAGTAGGGCTTGCATGCCAATTTCTGCAGTGTTGGAAGGTGGGACCAAACCAAGGAGCCAGTACTCCAAACTTGCCCTTTCAGTAGGGACTCTGGCCAGCACAGCTGTGTAAAATGTAGCCTCAAAATAACAATATGCTTCACAGAAACAGTTTTTGGTTTTCTGGCTCCTTGAATATTTGGTGAGCAGAGAAACAAATGCCCATCTCTTTTCTGCAAAATCCAAGTAAAGATCTTGGGAATTGATCCTGCCTGTGTGCATCCACAAACATGGCAAGTGCTATAGGTTATTTTACTGGCAGTTAGGAATCAATGTTCTTTTCCTCAGAGATTTTTTTTTTCTTTTTTTTTTTTTTTTTTTTTGATTCTTTCCCCCTCCTTTTTTAACA
>NDXB01002614.1:1985-57561 GCA_002631895.1 Agapornis roseicollis
CCCCCCCCCCATCCTCGCAGGCCGCAGTGCGTGGAGAGGAGTGGAGCCCCATTGAGCAGCAGCCCCAGGAGCGGCCGCACTTGTGGGGTACCATCAAGCAGCCCCCCAGCAACCCCCCACCACGGCCCCCCCCGGATGCCCGCAGGAAGCAGCCGGTGGAGGGGGGAGGTCAGGTGAACCCCATCCCTGTGGAGGCTGAGTGATGGAGGAGGGAACCCTCCTGATGATGCTGCTTCTGCTGCTGCTGCTTTGTGCTCCTGCTTCCCAATGTACTGTGGCTGCTGGGGGGGGGAATGGGGTGTTTGGCTCACGGGGATCTTCAGATCCACAGGGATGCTCAGGTCCTGGGGATCGCCAGGCCCCAGGGGCTCCCATCTCCTGTAGATCCTCAAATGCACAGGGATGCTCAGTTCCTTGGGGGTCCACAGCTCCTTGGGATCCCTAAATCCATGAGGATCATAGTTTTCCTTGGGATTCCTGGGGAGTCCTCAGATCCATCAGGGATGCTTAGCTCCTGTGGGGTCTCTAGCTCCCAGGGGCTCCCATCTCCTGTGGATCCTCAAATCCCAAGAGATGCTCAGTTTGATGAGGCATCTCGAGCTTCCACAGGCTCCCCAAATCCCCAGGGATGCTCAGGTCCATGTGGGGTCTCCAGATCCCATGGGCTGCCCATCTCCTGTGGATCCCCAAATCTCCAGGGATGCTCAGTTAAATGAGGCATCTCCAGCTTCCAGGGGCTCCCCATCTCTTGGGGATCCCCAAATCCACAGGGATGCTCAGCTCCGTGAGGGATCTCCAGGTCCCATAGGCTCCCCAGGTCCCCAAATTCCTGGGAACCATCAGTTCCCCCTGGGCTCTCCACTATCCCCAAATCCCCAGTGATGCTCAGCTCCCTGAGGGGTCTAGCTCTCCAAGCAGAACCCCCAGTTCTCTGGGATCCCCAAATCCCTGTGGAACACCAGCTCCCCAGGAGATCCCCATCTCCCCATGATGGGGATCAGCAGCTCTGCTCCACACTGGCTCTCACTGCTTTTTGTCACTTGTGCAGTTGCAATAAAGGGAATGACACTGGATGCTGCTGCTTCCTGCTCCAGAGGGGCTGCCACTCATGGGAATGGATCTGGGGGGGAGGGGTAGGACCACTGAATGGAGTTTAAGGACAAACAGTGCAGCTATGGGCAAACATGGTGCAGTGTGATCCCTCCTGGGTAGAGCAACAGGGGACATGAGAGGACACACATAGTCCTGTACCCCTATAAATGGATCCAGTAGTGGGGTGGATGTAAACGGTTGTACATGGTCCTGCACCCCAGGTATGCTCAGAGGAGCCCCTAAAACTTGGGGTGACCACCCTGGCAATGGGGGGACATTGTCTCCCCGCTCCAGGCAGTGGTGATGGGGGTGTGATGTGGGATTGCTGCCGCACGGTGCTGAGACTCAACGTGCCCCATCAGCGTGCACTGGAGCCCAGAACCCCCCACAAGTGCTGGGCTGTGAGCAGCAGGTCACGGGGATGAGCCTGTGCCTCTGCTCTGCTCTATAAGACCCCACTTTGAGCACTGTGTGCAGTAATGGTGGCCTCAACATAGAAAGGACATGGAGCTGTTGGAGCAAGGCCAGAGGAGGCCACGAGGATGATCAGGGGCTGGAGCATCTCCCATACGAAGACAGGCTGGGGAAGTTGGGGCTGTTCAGCCTGGGGAAGAGAAGGCTGCATGGAGACCTCATAGCAGCCTTCCAGTGTCTGAAGGGGGCCTATAGGGCTGCTGGGGAGGGACTCTTCATTAGGGACTGTAGTGACAGGACACGGGGTAATGGGTTCACACCGCAATGGGGGTGCTGCAGGCACGGGGTGTCCCCAGCAGGGGGCGGTGGGCCCGTGGTGCCGTGGGGAGCTGTGGGTGGTGTTGCAGGCGAAGGGCTGGTGTTCCCCCCCGGGGATGGGGGTCCCCTGCATGCCCCCCGTGCAGTGGGTGCGCTGGGTCTTCACCCACCACACTGTGCTGGGAGATGCTGGGCATCACCCCATGGGACACCCATGAACGTGCCCCCCATAGACGGGAACAGAGCAGGGAGCGTATTGGGAGTGTTGGCCTTTTATTTGCAGGCTGCCAGTATTAAATAGCACACACAAAGGAGACAATAAATAGGGGGGGAGGGGGGCGGAATAAATAACCAGCGAGCTTCCAGGCAGCGCTCGCAGGGTCTGGCTGCAGGGCCATGGGCACCATTGGGTGATGCTGGCCCTGGAGTTGCAGCCTTGGTGGGGGCATCAGCAATAAATAATGGGTTAAAAGGGGATCCCCAGCAACAAGGCTCATAAATAACATAAATAACAGGGAGAGGGGTCGCAGGGTGCTCTAAAACAAGCACGGGTCAGGGTGGATGCAGTGACATGGTCACGCTATGGGGCTCCACGGGAGCTGGGGGGGGGGATGCTCAGCGCCCGGTGCGGGGCAGGACACACGTGCAGCCCACAGGCACCCTGATGTGATCCACCTCGAAGGTGAAGAGGCCGGGGCCAGTAGGGCGTGGGCAGGGTTTGCGCCGCAGCACCATCATGGTCTGGTAGATGGGCACCGAGTTCAGCGATGTCGTCTCCCGGCCTGTCTTGACGTCCACGCAGCCACTGCAGAGGCACTCGGCAAAGGCCAGCTTGCGCGGGTACCGGTCCTCGTCCTCATCGATGCTGTGGGGAGCAATGGGTGGCATCATCAGTGAGGCCCTGTGCACCCCAAGTCATCCCCTTTGAGCAGGGGTAGGTGAGGCACACCTGGGGAACCTGATGCTGGTGCTGAAGGGATGCTCAGGAACCCGAGGCACAGTGCAATGGGGGGGCTCACTCACCCTTAAACATCACTGGGGGTGTTTAAGGGATGCTTGGGGAACCTGATGCTGATGTTTAAGGAGTGCTCAAGAAACCTGATGCTGATGCTTAAGGGATGCTTGAGGAAGCTGATGCTGATGTTCAAGGGATACTTGAGGAAGCTGATGTTCAAGGGATGCTCAGGGAAGCTGATGTTCAAGGAATGCTCAAGGAAGCTGATGTTCAAGGAATGCTCAAGGAAGCTGATGTTCAAGGGATGCTCAGGGAAGCTGATGTTCAAGGAATGCTCAAGGAAGCTGATGTTCAAGGAATGCTCAAGGAAGCTGATGTTCAAGGGATGCTCAGGGAAGCTGATGTTCAAGGAATGCTCAAGGAAGCTGATGTTCAAGGAATGCTCAAGGAAGCTGATGTTCAAGGAATGCTCAAGGAAGCTGATGTTCAAGGAATGCTCAGGGAAGCTGATGTTCAAGGGATGCTCAGGGAAGCTGATGTTCAAGGAATGCTCAAGGAAGCTGATGTTCAAGGAATGCTCAAGGAAGCTGATGTTCAAGGAATGCTCAAGGAAGCTGATGTTCAAGGGATGCTCAGGGAAGCTGATGTTCAAGGAATGCTCAAGGAAGCTGATGTTCAAGGAATGCTCAAGGAAGCTGATGTTCAAGGAATGCTCAAGGAAGCTGATGTTCAAGGGATGCTCAGGGAAGCTGATGTTCAAGGAATGCTCAAGGAAGCTGATGTTCAAGGAATGCTCAAGGAAGCTGATGTTCAAGGAATGCTCAAGGAAGCTGATGTTCAAGGGATGCTCAGGGAAGCTGATGTTCAAGGAATGCTCAAGGAAGCTGATGTTCAAGGAATGCTCAAGGAAGCTGATGTTCAAGGAATGCTCAAGGAAGCTGATGTTCAAGGGATGCTCAGGGAAGCTGATGCTGGTGTTGAGGGGATGCTCAGGAACCCGAGGCACAGCGCAATGGGGGGGTCACTCACCGGTATCGCCACGGGGAGATGGAGCGCTCGTGGTGCTCGCTGTGCAGCCCGGTGCGCAGCTGCAGCGCGGGGCAGGCACGCTCCCCGTGCCGCCGGTGCCGCCGGTGGTGGGGGCTGTCCTGCAGGCGCTCGAGGTGCGGCACCAACTGCACCGGGACGTAGTGGTCCCAGCGCAGGCTGCGGCCCAGCAGCGGCACGGGGGCTTCGCCGTCGCGCAGGTCCCCTGTGCTGTAGCACGGCACATGCGGATGGGGCACGGGGCAGCGCAGGCCGCTGCACAGTACCAGGGTCCACAGCAGGGCCAAGGCAGCGAGCCAGCCCTGTGGGAGAGACTGGGTCAGTATGGGCACCCCGCGTGTGCAGGACACCCATCACCCATGGGGATGCAGCACGGAGCAGAGACCAACAGCCCCCCCGGGCCCCCAGCACCATGGATTTGGATGTGCAGAGCATCAGCACATGTGTGCCTGCACACACATACACGCAGCGCCAACACATGGGGGTGCGCGCACACAGGGTACGTGGACATGTGTGTACACCCCCACTGCCAAGGAGCAGCTCACATCTGTGTATGCATGTACACACACCTGTACATGGAACCATGGCAACACAGCCTGGTTGGGGTAGAAGGGACCTTAAAGCTCACCCAGCTCCAACCCCTGCCACAGACAGGGACCCCTTCCACTGGAGCAGCTTGGTCCAAGCCCCTGTGTCCAACCTGGCCTTGAGCACTGCCAGGGATGGGGCAGCCACAGCTTCTCTGGGCCATCACCCTGTGCCAGCGCCTCAGCACCCTCACAGGGAAGAGCTTCTGCCTAAGAGCTCATCTCAGTCTCACCTGTTNAGCCACACCATCTCTGGGCCATCACCCTGTGCCAGCGCCTCAGCACCCTCACAGGGAAGAGCTTCTGCCTAAGAGCTCATCTCAGTCTCACCTGTTCTGGCAGGTTAAAGCCATTCCCCCTGGCCTGTCCCTACATCCCTTTTCCAAAACCCCTCTCCCAGGTTTCCTGGAGCCCCTTTAGACACTGGACCTGCTCTAAGGTCTTCCCTTAGGGAGCCTTCTCCAGGCTGACCCAGCCCAGCTCTCTCAGCCTGGCTCCAGAGCAGAGCTGCTCCAGCCCTATATACACACACACATATACATTTACATAAGCACACACAGACAGAGTACCTGTATATACAAACACACAGAGATACAGCACATGTGTAGTGTGTGTAAAATGTACCAGTGTGCACATGTCCACACAGGATGTACAAGCACACGCATACACATACATGCCCTATGCTACTCTTCCATGCATGCACAGATGTGCGTTCACACACAAGCAGTGGTCTCAGCCTTTGTGCTCTGCCAACAAAAGGGCCTTCGTAAGCAGAGGCCATTGGGCTGTAGGAGCACACGTCTCAGGCTATGCTCTCCTGCAGCACATCTGTGCAATGGAAACCTCATCTCCTTCACTCGCATCAGAAAACCCAGCTCAGGTGTCACAGCTTCCTCAAGGAAAGGTTTCCTAACACCAAAGAGCTGCGCTTCCCTAACAGACTCCTTCCATCCACATACATACTCAGTGGTAACAGCACACATGCATACATGCAAAGACACACATATGCAAACACACATTACCAGCACACTTGCATGCAACTGAATTAGCCCCCCAAGGACACATGCAACCCAGTCAGAAACATTTATCACCATCATATGTGCATGGATGCATATGTGCAAACACACATGTTGCCAGCACACCTGCACACAGCTGCATTACAGTTGTAAGTGCACATAGACGCACACACAGGTCAGAACCACATGCGTTTATCACTAGTGTATGTGCCTGGAGCTGTGAGCACCCTGTGCTGGGCAGCCCCTATACATACAGAGGACTATACTCCCTACATACCAACACTGGTCAGAACCACATACATTTATCACTCTATATATACTATATATGCTCCCGGGGCTGTGCACACCTTACATACAGAGTGCTATACTCCCCCTGCATACATATACACATGCATGTAAAAGCAGGAGCCACCAGCCAATGTACAGGCACACACTTCACGTGTGTACTCACGCATGCAATAAAACCAGAGATCCCTTAACATGCAGGTGCATTCTCACCCCCTTCAATACACATATGTGTCCAGACATGTTCCCAGCCCCACATTCCCTCCACCCCATTCCCATTGTTACCATGAGGAGGGCACAGGAACACAGTGATGGATGCTGTAGGGGGGGAATCCTTTCCGAACCCTTGGGATGCAGGCAGCTGAGTGGCAGCACCTCGGCTGCTGCCTCCTTTATATAGGGCTGGGACAGGTGATGTACACACACCTGGAAACTCCAGCTCCGGAGCTCCTTCCTCCTCCCTGTGGGCTGTCATACTTCCTTCTCAATCCCGCGTGTTCCAGCCCGGAAATGGAGCCTCAGCATCCCTGAAATTGGTTGGAGGATGGATGGGAATGGGGGTGGGGGGTGGGAGTGTATGTCTGATAAGGCATGTATAGACGTGTAGGGAAAGGGGTGCTGACTGGTTTGGCTGCATATAATGGGTATGGAGTGATGTGGGAATGCATGGTATGGGTTGCAGGGGGACTGGTGGATGGGTACCCAGAGCATCCTGTGCCCGCTGCAGAGGGCACAGGATACCCTGGATACCCATCCACCAGCCCCCCCCACCCCTCCTGTGACCCACAGGGACATGATCCCTGTGCCCCGGGCCATGGCCCCATTGCGTAAGCCCCACAGTGATATCACCATCACGTTCCCAGAGTAGAAATCCCAAATTGGGCAACACTGGAAAGGGCAGTGGCTTTGATTGCCCCCTCTGATGTTGCCTGGTCCAGCACCATCATCCTGCTTGATGCCAGGATGATGGTGCTGAGCAGAAAGGGAAGGATGCAGTGGGAGCTGGCTCAGGGATGAGCAGAGGGTTGTTTTCCCTGCATCATTCCATAACCATCCTCCAGTAGAACTGAACTGGGCTCACAAGGGAAAGGACTGGGGCTCAGGGCTCAAGGCTTTGTCTCTATAGCAGCCCAGTACTCCCAGTACAGTGGGAAGAACAGTACTGGGAAGCATGTGTGAAAGGTTTACAGGACCAGGCACAGCCGCACTTTGCTTTTCTACCACAAACATGTGATTTGCACCCATTTCATCAGTGACTTTTAGGGTGCCACATTGCTCAAGCAGACAAGCACATGGCACAGAAGTGGGGACCCCCAAAGGGCTGGATAAACCCAGAGGCACCCCCAGATTATACCAGCCTGCAACAGTTATTATACTCCTACTGTCCAATGCCAGCAGGTACTGGTTCCACACTGAGTGCAAGGGGAGAACCTCCCATCACAGTGCACAGCGGGTACCCCCAAGAGGGCTGGATAAACCCAGAGGCACCCCCAAATTACACTAAGTGATGCCCAGCCCCCAGAGCCCCCCATCACCATCTAATACCAGTGGGTTACTGGTTCCATACTGGGCACAGGGGCAGAGGACCCAGGGGGTCCAGGGTATGTATCACCTGCATCAAAGGGACACAGGGCTCCCCTTAAGCAACATGGCAGCAATTCCAGCTCCATGAGTCTGCTCGTGGTGGCAGCAGAATCAATGCAATCATAGGGACATCAGGAGACCATGACAAACTACATACCTTGAAGCTGGGGGGACACAGGTCCCCTGAGGCAACAGAGCGGGAGGACAGAGAACAAGAAAAGGAAGAAGTGGTTATCAAAATACTTTATTTCACGGAAATCCCTCAAAAAAAAAAAAAAAGAAAAAAAAAAAAAAAAAAAAAAAAGAAAAAGAAAATAAAAAAAAAAATAAAAAAAAAAAAAACCAAAAAAAAAAAAAAAAAAAAAAAAAGAAAAAGAAAATAAAAAAAAAAATAAAAAAAAAAAAAACCAAAAAAAAAAAAAAAAAAAAAAAAAAAAAAAAAAGAAAAAAGAAGTGTGTGGGGGAATAAAAACCCAAAAGGAAAAGGACCCTCTGTCAGACAGACATGCCCCCAACACCTTCAGGGCTTCTCCTGAATCAACTGAGACATTCTGCTGCTCAAAATGAAAGAGGTCATTTTCCCAATGAGACTTTAGTCAAGAATATATATATACTTTTGTTCTTGGAGGGGAAGGGCAGGGGAGAAGGTGATGTTGCCAGCAGTTCACAGCAGTTTTCAGCTCTCTCATTACACAGTATATGGAACTGCATTGCTGAAGACACTCAACACACAGCAGGGCTAACTAGGAGAATACAACTCAAGGCTAGCAGAGAGGAGAGAGGGCAGAGAGAATCAGAGGAAATAGTGAGAGCATCCAACGCGCAGGGAGGCTGGAGTCCTCTGTGCATAATTTACATGGGGCATCTCCTGGAGCAGGCGTCTCTCAGTCGACAAAACTTCAGTCTGGTTTTTGTGGTTTTGGGGTTTTTTTTGGGTGGGTTTGGTTGGGTTTTTTTCCTATAAAGAATCGCAGCCAAAATAAAGACAGAACTGCAAAATCCCAACGTGGCTGCTTTGACACTCGTTATAAAAAGATCAACAGTCACCAGGCTGCTTCCCACTATACTTTCCCTGGGATTTTGGCCCGCTTGCGAGCGATGGCGTCTTCCACTGCCTTGAGCTGCTTCAGGAGCTCCTCTCGCCGGGACAGGGTGCTGGATTTGCCTGCTTTGGCACCCGTGGGGCCTGCTTCCAAGGCTTTGCCCGGTACACTCGTGACTTTGCTGGAGCTCTTGGACTGAGGTGAGAGCTGGCGCTTCCTGGAAGGGAAGAGATTGGAGAGGGTGGTGAGAGGGAGCAGCACACCACGCTTGATACAAACCCCCATTGCCATCTGCTCCAGTGGGAAGCATCGCTCTAAGCACCCATGGAAGGAAACTGGCTGAAACAGTAAAAGATAATTTTTTCCAAGGGGATCCTGAGATTTAAACCCAACTCCCAAGGGCTGTGCCAGCTTGTGGCTGTTGTGAGCAGCAAACTGGTGTTTCGCACACACAAGGGAGCTTGCAGAGACACAAAGGGAAGAGGGGAGCAGCACAGGTTAAGTGCAGAGCAGCCCTGGAACACTCCCAAGGTGTCAAATCCCAACAGCTCCTGCACTAGTGTGGATGTGGCGGTTGTGAGGAGCACCCAGAGATGCACTCTGGGGCTGTGAGATGCTGCAGGAGTATGGCTGAGCCCATGTGCGGAGGACAGGAGCCACCAGTCCCTGCCACCAGCAGCAGTGGCTCTTCCTGGACTGGGTCATGACCGGGTTGGGTTGGAGGCAATTGGCCTGTGGATTTTCCCACCATAGGCCACTACTTCCCCTCATCCTCATGGGGGAAGGAGGATGACAGGACCAGGAAGGACAAGCCTGCTGGAGTTTGGCAGTGCCACCAGCTCAGTGACACACTGAGAGTACAGTGTGAGCCTTGGCTGGCTCCAATGACTTGGACCATTTGGGAAAGCACCACTACTGCTGCCAGATGTCAGTGGTGAGAGTCACCATCCCCTCTGTTAATGCCACCCTTTCATATTACACTTAAGAGAAGCACAATCCAAAAAGCCCCAAGTAGAAACAAAACACAGACCTACCCCTGGGCTACCCTAGAGCACACCAGTGTGTCTCTACCTTGTGTTGGGAACACCAAATTCAGCATGTGACACTGCCAACTCAAATAGCAGTAGGCAGATGAGGGTCAAGAACAAAGGATGTGGACAACACTATGGTCTGGTAAGGCTGCGATTTCTCTACACTGCTAGAAAACAGGACCTCA
This sequence comes from Agapornis roseicollis, assembly GCA_002631895.1. Lineage (NCBI taxonomy): Eukaryota > Metazoa > Chordata > Aves > Psittaciformes > Psittacidae > Agapornis > Agapornis roseicollis. The sequence continues at coordinate 11,543 of NDXB01002614.1, forward strand.
GGGGCTGAAGGAAGACAGGGCTGTGGCAGCTAGGGAGAAGTTTTGATTTGGGAATGCTCTGATACACAGAAATTGAAGCTCATTTGTGCCTCAGGCTGGTGACAGGGGCATGGGGCAGGGCTGCATCCCTTGGCTCACAGATCCTTGGAGAGATGACACTAGAAACATGCAAAGCAGCACTGTCTGGCTATGAGCAAGGAGGACCAAGGAAGCTTTAGGTGTGCCATAGAGGGTGTTCCACAACCCTTCAGCCAAAGGGCTTTGAGTGCAGCACAGCCCAAAGCCTGTGGACACACACATCCAGTTTTGCAAAGGGATATTCCCAGCAGTGGGTGCAGGCCACCAAGAAATCAGACAGGAGGTGGACACCCATCACTAGAGGGAATGGGAAGGCACAAAGCCAGGGCCAGTCACCACCCAGTCTCAAGCAGAGGCCACATTTTAACATCTCACAGCAGCAGAGTAAGCAGCTGATGTTCTGCTAGGCTATGGAGAGAGGGAATAGGGCACTGAGTGATGCACCACAAGGAGCATGGCAGCAGGAGGATGGGGTTGTACTTTCTTCCTCATTAGCACTATGCACAGTGCTAGTGAGAGGCAGAGACGCCGGCATGACAGAGCTTGCAGCTTACCCGTTGGCTCCTCTTGTTTGGACTGACCTCAAGAAAACCCCCAGGCTCCTGCTCATTTCCAAGCTGGAAGAGCTTAGCCAGTGGCTTCTACATGAACCCCTGGGCACTTCTGGCATCCTTCCTCTTGTGCCTCCATGGCAACTGGCAACTATGGCCAGAAAGCCTCAGAGCTGCTCCAGAGGAAGGGCTGAGCTGCTGGAGAAACATGAGCCCCAGCCTGACCCATGAGAACAAAAGGGCACTGACCTGTCTGCCTGTGCAGGAGAAGGTTTGGTGTTCTGGCCTCTCTGTCGCTCTTGCTTGGGTGAAGAGAGTCTCCCCGTTGCTTTCCTGTCACGAGAGCCTATTGGGAAAAGTTGAGAAGTTCCCACTCATCACCAAGCTACAGCTCGCTACCCAGCCCACTGCACCACCTCACAGTGTACAGATACTCTCTTCAGACTTACCAGACCATGCCAACAACAGGCCAAGTCCAGCAGCAGCCACGAAACACACCTACCATTGTGCACTCTGTCTCCAGGAGAAGCAGGTAAGCTAACCAAGGCTGTGCCCCATGGTCAGCTGTACAAAACAGCACCTGCAGGGAGCCACACTGTCCTCTCCTCACCCTCTAGCTGCTGGAACAAAGGTGCTCCATGGTGCTTTTAGGCCATGCTTTGCTCTCAAACCTGCAGGGCAGGGCTGGCCCTTGCAGGCAGAGTCAGGGCTCCATTATCCAGTTTGTGCACAACGGGCACAGTGGCACCTGAGCTGGCTCCAGGCTGGCCAGGTAACAGGGTGTATTGGTTTAAAGAGTGTTGGGTGAGAGAGCTCCGCTGCTTTTGGAGCCAACAAACCCATGGGCAGCATCACCTGTGCGTGTTCAGCACAGACTGAACCATCATGCTCTGCCCAAATAGACTCAGCAGTGGTGGGAAACCCAACAGGGATCTGCAGCAGCATTACTCAAGCTTTGCTGCAGTGGGTTTCCCAACCACTGCTATCCCAGTGCACAAAGAGGCAATCATTGGAAGGCAGCCCCATGCCTGCAGGGCTGTCCATGAGTCCCAGGCACAAGCTGAACAACACACCCTGCTATACTGCACCGGGACAATGATGTTGGTGGCTGCTAACTTCGCATTCAGTAGCACTCCAGGGAGCAAAGGTGCCAGTTCCTCATTGCAGCAGCGGCCACATGTGTGTGCTAGGACAGCCCTCTGCTCCTAAAGACTGACACTGTGGGAAAGCCACAGCCACTGCAGATCTGACCACAGCACAGTGATCGAACAGGAAAGTGAGACTCAGGGCACAGATGGTTCAGCTTTTGCTGGGACACCAGTGCAAGTTGCATGCTGCAGCGTGCCTCTTGCTCAGTTCCAATTCAGTCCAAGGGTACATTCGCCACTGGGAGGTGAGGCTGAGCTGCCTTCTGGGCTTGTGTCCCACTTACTACAGTTTAGAATGGTTTTGTAATGTACAGACAGCAAATAAAACTGTATAATTACATCTACACCTATGCATCTATAAAATCAGCACAGTTTGCTAGGTTGGCCCCTTCATTTGTCTGCAGCTCCACAGTAGTTGTGAACTAGAACCCAGTGAACTTAAACCTCACCCAGTCCCTTCCATGCTCCCTTTGCAGGAGTTGAATGCAACCAGGCTATTAGCACAGAAGTTTTTTCTGGCTGGTACCCAGAGTCAACAAGATACACCTACAGCCGAGACAACAAGGAAAACAACATCACGTGCCAATGCTGACTTGTACAGCAACATCAGACTGACAACACCCCCCCCTTTGGTGTTCAGCAGTGACAGCAAAGGCTGGAGTGTGGCATTTAGGTCCCTCTTGACACGGCTCACTAGATGTTTTCCAAGGTGCTCATTCTGCTGCTGACAATTCAGACCTAGGAGAACACTTGGAAAGCCCGTGTCTTTCTAAAGATACAGGGCAGATCAGGTTGTGTCACACACAGGTGGGGAAATCACCTCATTTCACAGGATGGGTGATTGAGCCAATTACTGCATCCATCCTGGAGCCTTGGCAGCCTGTGCTCCCTTTCTAAGCACTGCCACAAATCTTTATCAGGAAGACTGAGAGGCACAGAAAACTGTGGGATACAGTAAGGGAAAACCCTCTGACTTCCCCAGCCACATTCAATGATGTTACTAGAGAAGACAAGGCTGCTGCGGGACGGATGCATTTACTTACAGCAGAGATGAGCACATTGTGCCTTCAAAGTGAGGGCCTTCTTGTTTTTTTCCTCTGCAGTGGACTTACACAGACACAGTGGAGCCAAGGCACTCTCAATGTGCATCACAAGGCAGCTAGGCAAGGCTGGGTTTGGCTGCCCAGGGCTGACCTCACCTTGCTTACTTCACAAACCAGAGAATCTCGCCTGCAACGTGTTTTCACAGCAGGACAGCAAATACACCCGCGTTATCTGGTGGCAATCACACACTCTGAGGTTTTGGAAGGACACATGCCTGCAGTTAACCTCTCCAGAGCATGGACTCTTGCAGCACAGACTTTCACGGGTCATTTGTCCCATGAGTACTGCCTGGAGCAGTGGAGCAGGAACCCAGCCAGGCTAGGAGCCCCTGGGATGTCTCACCTCTGTCAGGCGACAGGTTCACCCGTTTGGCTGGAGGAGAGCTCGGCCTGTCTTTGTCTGTTGGCTCGTATCTCTTCCTGCTTCCTTTGTCAGCTGCCTGAAATGGAATTAAAACAGACAATGGAGCTGAGCAGCTACTTCCCTCTGGGGAGGGAAGCAGGCAGAGATATCTCCTGTGCTGGGTGCCTATGGTGTACTTCCTGGCTCATGCAAGCGTGTCTCCTATTAAACATTTTGTGCATACCAGCCTCAACCATCACTGTAATTCCTCTATCACCATAAGCAAATACGCAACATTTTCTGGCACTGGGGCTATTTTCACAATGATGAGGAAAATATCATTTTGTAGAGTTTTCTTTATTCCAGCAGCACCCAGAACAGCAAATGTCAAGGAGGCACGTGGAGCTGTGCCTTCTAGGCTCCAACCCTGCCAGGCAGCAGTTATGTGTCATGGCACACTCCTCCCCATGGAGCATGCTTCACAGACTTGATAAACGCACCTCACGTCATAGCACAGGGAAGTAGAGAAAACTGCAGCCTTAGACTGCAACGGGGAATTTGGACTGTCAGAAAAACAACATTAATGCTTCAACACCAGGAACCTACCCATGTGACTGGGGCCAACACCCTGCCCCAGCACAAAACCCTAAGAGGCCAAACTCTCCATATGATCTGGATTGCAATCTCAGCCAAAGGCACCGATCTGGGGCACTGGGCTCAGTTGTAGGGGGGAAAAGAAGCAGGCTCCCTGCAAAAAGTGTGGGCAACCTATAGAGGAGAGGTAATAGCCACTTTTACCTCCTGACTCAGTTAATGACTTGTCAGCAGCTCACTCTGGAGCGGGCAGTGGGAGGAGAGCTCACTGGGAAGTGTGCAGGAAGCATTCTTTCAGCAGGCACACGTGGGACTGCACTGCGCACGCCTTTGCCTTGGTGCTCTGGCTGCAGCTTTCAGGAGAGTGGGTAAGAGCTCTTGAAGCTGCAGCAGGAATGTGCCCCAGGGGAGCCGCCAACACAGTCCCAAACTGAAGCCACCACAGGGTGTGTGCTGCCAGACTGGTTCTGTCTGCCGCCCTTCAATCCCAGCTGCAGACCTACCTGGCTGAGCTCATCCCGACAGTGTGGAGCCTGGAGCATCAACCCTGCCAGCCCTGAGCCCCAGCATCCATCCCATCCACTCCTCGGATCTCTGTGTGAAGGGAGTCACAGCCATCCCACCTCTCACCTTATTCAAGAGAGTCAGTTTGATCTCTTTGTGAGCACTGAAGCCTCCCTGCTGAGACTGGGGGGCTGATGGCTGCTGGGTCTGGGGGAGCTGCTGCAATTTGCTCCCCTGGTTGGGCTTGGCTGACTTCAGGAGCTGACCAGGCACATCCCGTTTCCGCTTCTCCTCTTTAGTGCTATCTTCTTTTTTTGACTTCCCTGTTGAAACCAGAGAGCAAATGTAGTGACTTGTGACTGGTTTCCTTTCGTCTGATCTCCCTTAGGAGGGCAGGACAAGAGAATGCTGTTCCAGAGACTGGATAAGCTCACACCAGTTAGCACACTGTGTGGCCCAAAGGTTAAAAGATTCAGGAAACCAGAATTTCCACAGAGAAGCCACTTTATAACTAGAGACATATGGATGGAAGGATGCAAATGTGTATTTGCTCCACAGCCTGCCTGTTCCAAGGCCTTACCCTCCTCACATGAAGCCTCTGGGCTCCCTTACTCTATGCCAGCCACAAAAGTCAGCCTCTGCTCAACAATTTTCTCAGAGCCCACAGTACCCCAACAGAAGCCATATGCAGATCTCTGCTTCCTTCCCTTCTTTTCCCAGGACAGCTCATATGAGAAAATCCCAAACCAGGAACCTCTACCTTTCCTCTGCTGTGCTGGGGTTGGGGATCGAGAGCTGGCTGAGGAAACAGGACTGGCCAAGTCTGCGTACATGTCTTCAGAGTCGGCGCTGCGTATAGAGCTGCTGCTGGAGGAGGCACTAGAGACAGAAGAAACGCTGCTCACACTCAGGGACCTGGAAAAAGCCAACAGCCTGTTACAGTCATGAATGCAACAAGAACCAGGCAGTGATGAAGCAGACACCTTTGTCTCAATTGCCTTGCATTGCTAGGACATCAGAAAGCTTCTAAGGCAGGCAGTGATCAGGAAGAGACAAAGGCTGTGCCTCCTGGGGTGCAGATGAGAAATGCCAAATGTGTTAGATGCAAACCTAGAAAGTACTGTTTATTTATAAACAGGATTAAGGCAATATATAAACAGGTCAGTGTTTCCTCAAGTACACAAAAAGCGAAAGCAGGATGTGCACTATTATGTACAGGTCAGTGTTATGGCTCAGGTCAAGGGTTCTCTGGCAATGTTTTTTTTGTTTGGCACACATTTATTCATGGAGGCTTTAAAAGCCCTGGAATCTCCTGCCCAGCTCCCCAGGGTACAGGAGAGCCCAGCTGCCTGTTTTGAGGATGAACATAAAGTCATAACTGATAATGACAGGGGAGATGCTTTTAAGATGGCTATCTTCTTATGGATTCACAACACTGTGCCAGACAACTACTATCTTAAAGAAGAATTTGTATCTAGAAAAGTAACAGACAAAAATACAAGTCTATACCTTCAGACAGACTTTCCTTCAGGGGCACATCACCACCACAGCTCTGCTATACTGAAGTGACTAATAATACCAGCTACCTGGGGTTGCCACCATTGTGAGCAACCAGGCATATTTTAACTACATGAATATTCAGGCAGCCTCTCCAGCAGGTTCTGCAGGCCACACCGACTTCTGTGCGCCAGACAGTGCTAACAGCAGAGTCTGAGCTCATTCATTGGAGGTGGACTGGGAATGACTGAATGGGCTGCAGCAGCTTCAGCTTGGATAACTCTGGAAGGAGCTGCAAAGTCTCTACCTGCTGGCATCATGACAGGGACAGCAGCAGCCTCTCAGAACCCAATGAGGCTCCAGGAAACCTGGAGAGGGGCTTTGGACAAGGGCCTGTAGGGACAGGCCAAGGGGAATGGCTTTAACCTGACAGAACAGGGGAGACTGAGGTGAGCTCTTAGGCAGAAGCTCTTCCCTGTGAGGGTGTTGAGGCGCTGGCACAGGGTGCCCAGAGAAGCTGTGGCTGCCGCATCCCTGGCAGTGCGCAAGGCCAGGTTGGACACAGGGCCTTGAAGCAAGCTGCTCCAGTGGAAGGGGTCCCTGCTCGTGGCAGGGGTTGGAGCTGGATGAGCTTTAAGGTTCCTTCCAACACAATCCACTCAACCATTGAAAGATTCCACGACTGTTGCAATGGCAACTGGATGAGCCAGAAACTCTTTCTCCAGGACAGCTCCTGGCTATGAGGTTGTGACAGCAAATCTGGTTTGGCCATACACTATTCCCCCTTTCCCACACACCTGGGAAAGCAGCAAGAACAGCCACAGTGCCACACAAAGAACACCTGCAGCGAGTTTCCCCCATCTTCTCCTCTCAAGCCCAGTGCAGTGCAGAGTCAGTGCACCCAAGCGCTCTCTGAACCTGTTGCATCACCCCTGCCCAATCTGATGAACATGACAAGCATGTAGTAAACAAGTCTGTATTTCCGTAAAATAACACGGATGTTAAACCTTGGAGTTTCACAGAGTTCAGATATGTGAATTACTGCTGGTCAGAGCCAAAGTCCTACTTAATCCACCAGTTTTACACTACAGATTTACTGTTTCACAGGGAAGTGTTGTGTTTCAAGGCTGCCTGTGAGTTTTCAGGGATTTCTGGGTGTGTGAACAGATGCAAAACAGATGAATGAATGACTTGAAAGAGATTTATTTCATCACTCTTTACTGGAGGGAGTTAGCTGTTTACAAATCCCACAGACTAACAGCCATGTAACTATTCACTTGAGGCTAAACACAAAGGGAACTGGCCATGCAACTCTGCCAGCAAAGTAAAAATATCATTAGCTGGGCCTTTTAGGTATTTTCTGACTTACCTCTTCTGACAGGCCAAGCATCTTCCCTAAGGACATTCAAGTAACCAGAGGTAGCAGAGGTTTAGAAGAGCAAAGCTCCATAGCCTGAAACTGTTAACTGCTAAGTAAATTAAGATGTGGAATCAACCCTAGCCATAAAGAGGTATTTTGTTTATAATTTAAATAAAAAAAAAAAATGGACAGCTTGGTACACATGGTAGATTATTTCCTTGAACTAGGTGCAAGGACACTACCAATGTCATACTACTCTCATGATTCAGAACTTTGGATTTGTAACACCACACAAACAGTCTTGTTTCACATCCTATTTACCTACAGCTTCTGATACTTGAAGCTACTGAGAGCTTTTGCTGTGAAAACCACAACACTGAACCACAGTTATAATCTCCTCCTACTTCAACAAAGGTTGTGAAGGATCAAGGCTGTACCTGGACTTCCTAGACCCAGACGGAGAGTGGGAAACTGAGGCAGATGATGATCTGGAATGGGATCTGGAGAGAGACCGAGACAAGGACCTAGATCGGGAACTGGAACCGCTGTAGCTGCTGGCACTGCCACTGATGCTGCCGCTGATGGTCCGCCTGCAAGACAGCAAATGGCATTCTCACCTTACTGTGCTGTCGTGAAATGGCGTTGGGAGGAAGTGCTGAGGGACAGTTTGAACATGATGCTGTAGTCCTGTACTACACACAAGATCGGTGCTTCGGACATGTAATTGTTTCAGATATTCTTCTCAACCTTGTGTTTGCAGTCCTGAGGAAGCATCTGTTTTCTGAACAGCAGGTGTTTTATGCAAGACTGAATAATGCTAATGAAAGCCAGGCACAGAATGAGCTCAAGTAACTTAATCCTTTACTGAGACCAGGAGCAAATGCTTCCTACTGAGAGAAATTGCTAACTGCAACTACGCATACCACCTTGTATTTCAGGCTTTACAAATAATCATACCCATTTTTTGTAACTAATACACCAGGTACTAACATAAACAGAACTGTAGTCATTTGCACAGCAGGCAGGTTAGGGGACACTGGAGTTTGTGTGAGTATAAGCAAGGAAAAACACAAAGTCCCAAACCCCAAGACTGGAATAAAGATATCCAAGATTATCATTAACCAGTTAAAATGAAATGGGAACTAGAACTGATGGAGTTTCTAGAGAAAATAATTTGTTGTGATCTGTTTTCACCTATTGACACATAACTGCTCAGAGGCCAGGCCTTTTCTTTGGCTACTGGGAAGAAATGGGAGATGTAATCCCATGCAAAACGAAGAACTGACTCAGAATGCTTCTGATAACCTTAGTGGAAACCATACTTCCAGCCATCTTCAGAACACACTGACAAAGACTATCATTCATGATGAAAAACTCCATTCTACAAAAAACATTTATGCCTTACTGCAGAAATAAAGCATTATCAGTCCCCTTGTGTGCCCATAAACTAGGCATTTGTAATATATACACTCCTTATGCACTGAACCTCTGGCTCCAGAGACAAGACACAGACACCATTCAAATACAGTACAATGGTTTAAGGCCACTAAGCATATTTAAATACAGACAAGCGCTCTTGCTTGAAACCCATCAGAAGCCTCTCTCATTTCAAATGCAAAGGGAGAAGAAAGGCAACAGAAACAGTTAAGAGGACAGACAGAACAGAACACTTGAAACATTCAAACTAGTCACACGGGATGAAGCTAGGAAGAGAAAGCAGAGCCAGCAAGTTCTCTATGGGGAACAGTGAAAGTAGTGGACTTTTCCCTCCTCTCTTCCAGTGGTTCTACTGAGTGCTGATGAACCAACTCCCAGGACCACTCAAATACACTCCCTGCACATTGGCAAACTTTGAGTAAATGGTCCAAACCCATCACCACAAAGCTCATCACTCTTACACATCAGATCTACTCTCTGGACCAAACATACCTCTCCTGCCTTGCTGCATGGCCCCTGCAACCCATGGCTCTGAAACATGCCTTTTGTTTTTTTTCACTAGAGACCCTGCTTTTCTGAAACTGTTAATGTATTCCACCTGCTTCATCCCCCAACCAACCTTCAGAGGCAGGAGCCACTCACTGTGGCTAGTCACTAGCATCACCCCCAATTCCTTCCCTCTGTCCCCATTTCCTTCCTGCCCCAGGAAACAGGTTTTTCCTTTAATACTGAAAAGCTCTTGTAGTCAGGACACCTGAGAGAACCCCAGGATTTGCTGTATCTGCCTGGAGATCAGGCCTCACTCCACCTCACAGCTTTCTTACCTCCTGGGTGGAGTCCTGGTCTGACGTTCCTTCCTTCTTGCCTCTCTATTATCCCCGGGTTTGGCTGGCTCAGGTGCAGCTGCTGTAATTTTAGTGAGTGGCTGAAGGACTGGAAGGGCAGCTAGTTTCTTCACAGATTTTTCACTACAAAAGGAACATTTTCATGATTTTGTCATCAAAATCAGTAGGTATAGGCCACAAATGTTCTCAAAAAGTGATGAAATGCACTCGTGTTTGTTGATGACTGAATATTACATAGGTTACTGTAGCTACACTTACTGTATCACCAAAACACACTCAATGCAGATTCCCCTAAAGGGATCCATTTCCCACATCCTAAATCAAGTCACCTTTTCAGACATAAGGTATTTTACAACAGCCTTGAAAATTAACTACTGAAGTAGACCATGCAGAATCATCGTTTCTTACCTATTTGACTGTGCATTTTTATCCAAAACACATACACCTACTTAAAATCTGCCAGCCAGGTTTCAGAATCAAACACACACGGTTTATGCAGAAATTCTCTTTTTCACTCTTACAAAGATCAGGGTGCAAATGACCCTGTGTATGCAGATGGATCCCATAGGACCCATCCTTGGCTTGTGTTTCCCTGCGGAATGCTTGACTGGCACCACTGCAGAGGACTGCTACACACTGTTTTAAGACTTTATCTACCCTCCACTATGTGAGTTGTGCTTTGGCTCTTCAGCACTACTCAATTCTGGGCTCAGAGCACTCCAGTCTCTGCTCTAATAGCTGGTTACTCCTCAACATCCCCAGTGCTGATGTCACACTTAATATTAAAGTGGAGAGCTGGCAGCCATCTGCATACAAAAATAGAGACTGTTAACTCCTCCTCTTGTGCTTAAGCATATCTGTATTCATTCTCTGCAGAACACAGGATTAAAAGCACACGCAGTATTATGCAGCAAAACCAATCCCCATACTAATGCAGGTTGGCTAGTATCATGTGTCACCAAACCAGCACTGCAATATACACCAGAAGGGTGTAAAGACATTGCTGCAGGCAGAGAACATGTCCTGAAAGGGCTGAACCCTCTGAATTGAGAAGGAAAAAACAACAAAGGAAGGTCAATTAGGCACAAGAAGTGTGGCAAAGGGGATTTTCCTGTATTCTGAAGAATTCAGGGGCATTCCCATGGTGTAATCTATTTGCAGGTCACCTTGAAAGAGGTGACATCACTATGGTGTTGTGTCACCGCCAACGTATTCATAATTTACTATGTATTACAGGAGTTTGTGAAATAACAGCTTCAAGCATTTAAAAGAGCAGGAGTGCTAGGATAATCTGCCAAAAACAGTTTCACCTCTACAATACTCCTTTAATTTGTCATCAATGTGACAAATGTTAAAGTAGATGAGGCTGAACCATTTCTTTATTCCAAGGCTGTACATTAACTAAAGCTGCAGTAGAGGAATGAATTAAACTTTCTTATAGCTCCTGTGTAAACATATCTGTGCACACAGAATGTTTGAATAATAAATCATGCATGTGCTTAAACACTCACGTATACATATAATACTTAAGGTTACTTGTACAGTTGGATTTAATAAGTAAAAGTGTCATCTTTTAATTAAATATGCAAAGCTAAGCACTCTTCTATCCAGGTCATATTTTCCACCTTCCATTTCTTCCTTAAGCTGCCAACCAGGCCAGAAGGGTCTGACTCAGGGACTGGACTCCTGTTTGGAGCCTCTTCTGCACTGCTCTACCAGAATGGAGATGAAGCCTTACCCTTTCCCAGCAGGTGGTAATAAGTCCCCTTTAGCCTTTCCAAGTGGCTTGTGTGGAGATGGTGTTGGAGAAGGAGAGGGTGAAGATGAGAAGGACCGTGACCTAGAAAGAAAGGACACATCAGTCTCTGGGACTGCAGAAGGCTTGTGGTGCACTTAGCTATCACCCCCTCCTTTGGCTAGAGACTACATTCTAGGAACTAGTTCCTGTGGGTCTGAGGTTATCCTAGTTTTGTATTTGGATTCTGTTCAACAGAACTAACTTCTGTCACCAGAACAGTTGTAAAAGTAGAAAACAAAAGTAAAAAATAGGGTTGACTGCAAGAGAGGCACTCAAGATATTCCATAGCAACACCCGAGGTTTTCTCCATACTCTCTGTATTCTCTCCTTAGGGAGAAATAAAGGAAAAACAAGTAGGATTTTGACTTGCAACTTCAGCACAATTTGTTTTGACCTGTATTATATTCCTGTAACTCCATGTACAGTCTACCCTTTAAACAGCAACGAAAAAGAGAACTCTTGGGAGAAAGACAATAATACATCTGAGTATCCACAACTTCTGGAACACAAAGTGGTTAAAAAAAAAACCAAAAAACAACAAGCAAGCAGAGTATATCAAAGCCAACAGATCAAAGGGCAAAGGCTGTTTCCTAAAATCAGGACTGACCAAAGAAGCAAGCCAACTTACATAGCTCACCACATGCTGGTGCTTGAGTGATTCACCCCCACCACCAAGGCTGGAAGTACCCTTCATGCAGCCTAGTACTTCAGAAAGCCAGACACCTCAGTGATTTGCCTTCTGAAGAACAGTTAGGCACTTGGGTGTTCCTCGTTCTCCTGCCTTCCCACAGAAGCAGCTAATTGGAGTGTGTCACCTCTGCCTGGTGCTGTCCTGCCAAGGGATGCAGTGGATGGGGGAAGGCCAGCCTGCTCCCCAGAAACACTATGTGCTTGCATCAAGATAATTACCACCTGAGCCTTTCCTAGGAGAAACCACATCTCCAACAGTGACACTGTGCACTCCCATCAACCATGTGATCCACTCTGGGCATCTGTGTGACTTCAGCGCTGAAGATGTGCCTAAGGAGCGCCAGTTCTCCTACTATGCATATTCCAGACTTGGGAAAACGGTGTGCAGGGGCAAGGAAGTGGCAGGACAATAAACAGGCCTCTGTTTAATCAGCATGGGACACTGAACTGCTACTTTGAAGTATAAAGACTACTACAAGACACAATTGCTTTAATAAAGAAATGTGATTTGCCTCTTTAAACAGAAATTCCACTGCAATAGAGAAGAGATGAAGGTAACTTCTTCCAATCATAAAATGCAAATGATGGAAACATTCATCTCAGCTAGGCTCCTATAATTGCTCAGCTACCACAGGCATGGGAAAGAACCCAGCCACAACAGCACAGTGGGTGAGAGCACTGGGGAGAGAAGGGGGTGGCTGATGTATCTGCTTCATTCAACAACAAAACCAGCAGGCTGCCTTGCAGTCTATTGTATTTCCCTCACTCAGAAAAGTGGTTTGAGTGTTTTATTTCAAGATTTGGCTATTTGCTTTTAAGCAGCAGCACAAGCAGCTGCTAGCAAGTGTCTGGAAAACAGTAAACCATTACTTCCACATCCAAGGAGTCATTACCTGGACCTGCTGCCTGAGAAAGAGCTGTGTCTTGAAGAACGACTAGAGTAGGAGCTGTAAGACGATGATCTGGAACGAGATCGTGAGGACCCTGAACCAGAATAGGTGGATGAACGAGAAGAGGACCTGAAAGAAACATATTAGATTAAAAGTCTATCAAGAAGTCCACTGAGACCAAGGTCTTGTTTCCTGTTTGCTCTTCCCAAGTTCTCTAACACTGCTCCAAAACCTACTTTGCCTTATCCAAAGTGACCTGTCAGGACTTGAAGCTTCTCCTTCATCCCCCCTTTTCTTTTAGCTGTTGCTACCATCTTTGTGCTCTCAAACAGGCCTCCCTTCCTTTAGCCACTGATTTTCCATCCCTCTTCAGGAACTCCTTCCACACATTTTCATGCCTTCACACCTGACGATCCCCTGATAGGTCAGGTCACACAGGAGATAACAGGAAAATCTCAGGTGCAGTGATCCCAGCAAGAAAAGCTATCTGCTTCAGGACGGCTTTGGTTTTTAGATCCATATCTTCAACTCAGCATGTTCCTCATTCCTCTCTGATACATTTTCCCCCCCTTTTCAGGAGCTTGAAGTTAAAACATTTAAAGAAAATGGATCCAGCTTATGCCTCAACTCTCTTAAATTCAGGATGCTTCTTTCTGAAAGGTGGATTTCCCTTAAGCTCACACCTGTTGGTTTCCAAGCTCCACTTCAGTCCTCTAAAGTTATGCTGAGCCTTCACAATCCCAGTTTCCCCCTAGTAGCATCAGTCTGCCCTTCCTGGGCTCCCCTCATCTCTCAAGCACTCTTGGAGCAAACAGGCTTCAATGTTTACAACTTCCAGCTTTTTCTGCTCCTACTAAGGTCAGCTGTCATCTAGATGAGTTACTCATCTTGTGGACTGCAATCAGGTCTAGTTTACCTGAAGAGTGGCTTTTCCAAGGATGTTTCTTAGTCTTCAACAGATCACAACACAGCACCCACAGTTGAATACTCCCCTTGACTTCCATCTCACCACCAATATATGCTGGTCTTCATAGCTGGTACTGAGCATAAGAGTCTTGAACTGCTCTCCCAAACATCTCAACACCTTCCACTAACAAGAAAGCACTGCACTGCATTCCCTTACACATTAACACAGCTTGGATGCAATATACTCTTTGCTTTCACTCACCTTGAGGAGCCAGAAGCAGACCCTGAAGAAGCAGAGGTTTTTCGGCGCCTGCGTGCACGGCTGGGAGACACAGACACACCAAGCTTCTTTTTGGGAGACTTTGACCGGCGCCAGGGGTCCTTCCACTCATCTGCTCTCTTGGACTGAGTGGTGGTAATTGCAGTTGCCTCCTTCTCCTTCTTTGGTAGCTCTGGTTGACGGCTGGAAAGTAGACAGAAGTAGAGGGGATTAATTTATATATATATATATGTGTGTGTGTGTGTATGTGTGTAAAGGCTAACAGAAACACAGGGGCAGGAAAACATCTCATAAATCCATCATTTATAACTATACTATCTCTCAACCTCCACTGTGAGATATTCAGCATCACTTTGGAGTGAGGAGGTGTTAGAGCAGCTATCACTTTGTCAATCAATGACGGCAAGCCCATCAAAACAGCACTATCTGTGAGTTTTATCAACTACTTTGTTGTACTGACCAAGCAGCAACCTGCCAGCTGATTTCAGCTTTGGCTTTTGGACTCCAAGGAGTAGGCAGAAACAGATGTAAGATGGAATGGAATAGGAAATCTGGTTCTTCCTACACTTATGTCAAGTTGCTACAGCTGGAGCAACCCAAACCCAGTAGGTAGCTGCTGAAAATACTACACAGAGGTAGACTAAAACCAGACATTGAGTGTGCATATGAAACTGCCTAGATACAGCAAACTGCTGGAAACAACTAGCAGGCACTAAGAAAAGAGATTCAGCCTCAGTCACACTCATACAGTTCTCTCATCAGAACATCATGTGGGCCTGTGTCACAAGTCCACAGCCAAGACACACAGATCTGTTTTTACCCTTACAAAGGGGATGGTTACCTCATCAACTAAGCATAAAGAAGTTCATAACGGCTGTTTTATCACCCTATTATTCTCCAAGTGCTTACAAACACCATTGAACATGTGCTCTGTTGTTGATAACTATGATACTAGATACCCTCCATCTCCTCCCTTCCCTTTCAAGGACTCTACTTGTATTTCCCCTTTTGCTTTGGTTCCCTGGGCTTCCCTTCTCCCCTGTAACCACTTGAGAATAGTTCAGAGCTAACTTTTCAGCATCTGCATCAGATACTTCCTTAAGTATTCCAGGATGAGTTAAGTTTCTTCCAGCCTAGACTTTATTACCTCTCATATCTATGGGTGATAAAACTTGGGATTTTTCCTTGCCCTCACTCTAACCTGCACATGATTGTTAAATTACCTCCTTATAACCTTCCCTCTTGGGTTTTAAGCAAAGCCTGTGCTTGCTGAAAGGTTTCTGAAGGCTCCTGTGCTCATCAAATTACCAGTAATGGCACCTTTATTCCTTTTCTCAAAATAATGAGATCTCTGAGGATTTTGGGGATGAAAGGCACCTTCCATTGCTGGGTTCAGCCAGTACCACCCCATTAGCCACAGGACTGAAGACACCACTCCCCACACAACTTCCTCTACCTTTTCAGATAAAAAAAGCAACCTCCAAGTTTTCTAACAATCCTATGGACCGAGTTTCTTGCCACAACACTTTTTCAACAGGCAACAGGATAATCAGCAGCCCTTTGCAGGCTTCTCTGGTCACTAAGAAGTTTTATCTGTGCCTCTTCTAGCTGTACTAAAACACAGCCAGAACTACTATGGCCTCTCACCTCTTCCAAGAACTTGTATATGCTGGCTTTAAAGTCCAGTCCTACTCCTTCCCTGTGCTGCTGATTAAGTCCAGCAATTTGTCCTAAATCTCAGTATTTACAGAGTTTTATGGGAGGACAAACTCTTCTTTCACATTCACCTCTCCCACAAGTCTCATTCCAGCTTCAGAACAGAACGCTTACATATTAGCAACAAAAATTGCTGACTGTGTAGTGAGAGAGTCCCAAGCAGGGTTACGGGTCAGCATTATTCACTAGCATCTTCACTCAGCATGATCACCCTTTCCAGTGTTGCTCTAAAGTATGCTATTTAGCACAGCACACAGTCATCTGCAGTAGGCTGGTCTAGGTTTAAGTATCATAGCCACAACTGTATCTGAGTGTCTAATCACAGATGAAGACCATGACCCTGAATATGGGGTTAAGACTTATAATTTATACTCTGATAACACTAAGTATTCGTATCCAGGGTGAAGCTCTCCTTCCAGCAGACGTAATGCAAACACATTCTGAAGCCATCTTGACCTCTAGAGTATCATCAAAATAACTAAGTGCAAATGAGGAGATAAGAAGGTTGGAAACAGTCAACACAGAATCATAGAATCACAGACTGGTTTGGGTTGGAAGGGACCTTAAAGGTTATCTAGCTCAGACTCCCTGCCATAGGCAGGAACACCTTCCACTAGAGCAGGTTGCTCCAAGCCCCATCAAACTGGCCTTGAACACTGCTAGGGATGGGGCAGCCACAGCTTCTCCACCAAGAGCAGCAGTGGAGGAAGAAAGCACCACACAAGGATGAATAACGCTAGACTGTTTCCCACTCCAATGTTGCTTCCCAAGGGACCACAGTCTGTGTGCTTTGGGACATACAGGTGGAAAATTCTGTTAGCACAGGCAGTTTCCATCTCAATACATGGATAAAGCCTGCTTAAGAAGCTTTTCACTGCAGTGCCCAAGGCAACACATGTGAAAGCCAACAAACACCCTTGTCCCTCTCTCCTACAAGTTTTCAGACAGAAAACTCTCCTACCAAATTTATTCTCTGTCTCTCTCACAACCCCACCAATTTGCCCAATTCACATCCAAAAGTGGCTGTACCTTAGCTCCAACCCCACATGGGAACAGCTTAGGCTGAACAATACAACTTGGGTGCGAGCTTGGAGCAAAGATGACTAGGAAAGCAAATCTCGTTACTTGCACCTATTACCTGGTTTGATGCAATTCTCTCTTGATGAAGTCACTTTCTGGAGGAAAGGTTTTTACCCCAGGAAAACCACAACAGAAAGGCTCATTCCTGGTTATGCTTTGGCTTTTTGACTCAGCAGTAAATATGTTACCATACAACAGCTGAGAAAGAAAGATGATGCTCATGTCAGGACATTTTCAAAGTCTTTCCTAAAGAGCTCCCTGCATGCTCAACGTGTAGCATCACCAAATAAACTTGTTCAACTTAACACAATGACTGCTATCTGATGCCATTTGGCTCATCTCCCCCAGAGGAATTCAGGAGTCAGAACCAACAGTGAACTGGAGCAACTGCCAAGATCCTCACCATCCACCTTAGACTAACATCTCAGTTACAGCCTCTGTGAGTTTCACCAGAGAGACTGTTAGAGGCTGGCAGCCCACAATACAGTCAGCATTTCAATCACATTTACTGCCACACACTGATACCAGGCAGTTGCTGGGATGAAAAGTGGAGGAAGCCTTAAGGCCTGTAGAGGAAAGCTCATTGGAAAGAGGCAGGCTCCAGCCCAGATCAGGCAAGTAGGCTGCCCAGAGCTACACTGAATGCGATAGCTGCTCCTCATGCTGCATGCTGGGTGGGTTGAGTGATGTGTTTGATCCTGAGAATCAGCAGACTTCCTCCTTACTTTCATTCTTACAAATGTGATTTTTTTCCTTGTCCTGTGCTGGATCTGGCTCTTTTTGGAGCATGCCTGGTGCCAACTCAACTCCTTAATTCAACAGAAAGAGGAACAAAACAAAAGCAGTTTGCTACAAATCCAACCAGCAGGGTTTGAACAAAGGCAGGAACTGACTCATGATGAACAGAGGAGGGAAAGGAAAGAAAAGGCTTGACTGCTTCATGGTGGTGAGCTGGGAGATCAAATGAGCTTATCATTCTCAACCCAGCAGAATTACCCAGGCTGGTGCTGGAGGCAAACCCAATGCATAAAGTGTGGCTGGCAAAAGCTACCAAAGCACGTGTTGAATCCTGGTCTGTTTTTCCACCAGGTTTTTAGGAAGCATCTCAAATATTTGAGAATTAACACCCTAATTAGATAAACCCATGCCATGAGGCTTTAAAAATCAAATAAATTAGAGAAGGAGTAAGAGACTGACAAGACAGACTCATCAAAAGCACCTTAATTTCCTTGTAGAGCCCCAAGGAGCCGCATCCTGCGTCACCAGGGCACGAGTAAGGTCTGCAAAGCGTAGCTATTTCCGAAGCCCATTTTAACCTTAAAAATAACTAAATGCTTTATTTTCCAGAACGAACACGTTAATGCATTTTTGGCTGGAATTTAATTACAGCAATCAAGTGGAGAACTGAAGCTGAACGTGGCTTTGGCAACGAGAGGAGGAACAAAGGCAGCTCCAGCTGGCAAGGCAAACCACAGCATAGGTCAGCCAGCTCCCAGCCGCACGCGCTTAGGCTCACAAATAAACCCTGGTTGAAGCACGTCACTGAATTCAACAAGGACTTGGAGGCAAAGGGGGAAAAGCGGAGCAGCACAGCTCAAGTTCTCCTCCTCGTGTACTTATGCAAATGACGCCAAAGCATTTCTAATCTTAGAGGGGGAAAATAAGCTTCCTGGGGAAAGTGGCTCCTTCCTTCCCCCTCCCCATGGGACACTGCTCCCACAGGTAACGCAAACCTTATCACACATGGTGGAGGGTGACGTCAGGCTGGCTTCGGGGCTACTGTTTTGGCCAGCAGTTACAACTCGGTTTTCTGAGGGAGGAAAGTCCAGTGATGACTTAAAAGCCGTTTGGTTTCTTGCAGGGAAGTGTTGCATCAGCACCAGCAGCTTCCCTGCGCTGTCAGTGGAATTTTCCAGAGGAAGCGGACTCGAGGAACGACTGGATCTATGTGCCAAGGCAGCTGCAAAGGGACCTGCAATCACTGCAAGTTAAACCCCAGCAGCGTCCATGTGCACCAGAAGATTTTTCCTATCTTAACACAATAAGACCACTTACATTGAAATGGACAAATGCTTCCAAAACCCACCTATGTGGAGCTATGATGGGAAACGCTGAACCTTGAAGCCAGTGCTAACTGATGTTGGTGAAGCACTTGCAGAGAATATGCTTTTCTCAAGATGTTTCAATCTAAAGAGTTATCAGCTGCTTTTTTTTTTTTTAAAAAAAAAAAAAAAAAAAAAAAGAAAGATTTCTTCAAAGCCAGATGGGGAGAGGCTTTGAAATTAAATAGTGGAGATACAATCTGAACCTGCAGTATGAAATCATCACAGCAGGTAGATAAACATATCCTAGATGCAATCTACCCTTAGGGCTGAGCATTTGACGCCTTGAGAGCTTCCTCTGAGAGGTACCCGCATGCAGTGATTCTGCCCCGGTCTTTGCAAGATCTTAATAAAATCCAGTGTGGGAGATCTTTCCAGTAATTCCATCTCTGAAATGCCAAAGAAAAACACATTCCTTGAGATCCACATCTGAGTCACTTGATGCCCTTCATCTTGATTTAGGGTTACGAAACCCTTCTGCTGTGGAAGCGGAGGCAGCACCTCAAGTACCATGAAGACTAACGAAAACTCCAGCCAACAGAAGTGCTTTGTTGAGAACTTTGAGAAGTTTTGCTGATTTGCTTTATGGAGAGTTTTAATTATCATGAATTTCCCAAATGAACTGTGAGCAGAAATGAAAGTGATGCCATCTAAACAGGCTCCATTGTTCTGGCTGGAAGCTGCACCACCAAAAGCAGGGATGTAAACAAGTTATGGTGTCTATCACTGCAGTGTTACCATACAGGGCACTAAACTACGAGTCCAAAGAACCACAGTGTCAGCACAGGGCATGTTCTGCATGTGGGGAGCAGGGAAATCCTCTTCTAAGCAGTGCTGCATGGTGCAGTGCTGAAGGCAGCATAGCAGACCTGTTGTGCTTGATGGAGATCTGGAGCCAAAACCCCTTGTTTCAGCCTGGGGAAACCAAACAGTCTGGGGCCATTTGCTTCTCTTAACTCTCTTCACTCTAAGAAACCACCCAGGGAAGGTGCAGGCACATGGACAGCAAACCTGTGCCTCCTGACAGAGGCTGCTTTTCCTCCTTGGTAGCTTCCCATGGATGTAAGACCTATACAGAGCACTCCAGAGTCTTCCCAATGCCTGACTCAAAACCAGGAAGAGCACAGAGTTGCCTTTCCTGCCTGCTCTCCTTCCTGTGTCAGGACAAACAGGGACAAACAAAGGATTTCTTTTAAGAAACAGACCATATTTCCACAAGAAAACACGAAAGAAGAAAAAATCCACCAGCTTGTCAAACCACCTTTATGCAACAGCCTAAGATGCTATTACTAAGCCCACCAAAACACCTAGCTCTATTTGAGTAACAGCTGCCTTCATTGAGACCCTCCACAAAAAACAGGGAGCAGATAGAGACAGCAGCATGGGGAGACCACCAGAAACTGTTGGAAAAGATGATGAAGACCCAGGAACACTCAGAATTACAGATTCTTCCAAAAAACAAGTTCAGTTGGTTTATGATCACACACATACAGAGTCATGAATCACACCATTTGCATTCCCTTACTTTTGCCACTCCTTTATCTAATCAACCTCATTCCATCACTTTCTAACTTGCAAGCCCTGGGTAACTTGCATTCATTGATTTTAGACTCCAGGTTATCCTGCTTATTAACTTGCTCAGCCCAGAGATTAACAACCACCTTCTGCAAGTCAACCTGAGCTAGCTTGGAAAAACAACGTAAGTGTGATAGCATAATCTTTTGTCCCAGGGTCTGCAGCTTTTTATAGCATCTCACAATTGAGGGCTACTGACACCTTAACAGAAGCTGCAAAGTAGCACAGTGCTCCTTGCTTGAAGGGTTTTACAAAGGATTTAATGACTTGCTACTTTCTGACATTGCTTTAAATGTCACTGTGTCCCTGACTGCAGGTGTTATTTTTGTATTTTAATAGCTGCATAAGTACACTCCATCAATAGTCTTTTTCCTTCCAGAAAAAAAACAACTGTTGTGTGTTTGATAATCACAGCATGGTTCACCAAGACACTGCTCCTTCCTAGCAGCTTCAGAGCTGCTGTCACCTCCTGTCAGCCTCTGGAACATCTCGGAAGACAACAGCCACCTTGTCCTCACCCTTCTTGGTACAGGCACAGAATTATCATGGTCTCTGACCAAACTTGTCTGCATGGAAACAGCCCTTAGGTCAGCTTTCAGGACAAACTTCAAGGCCTGGAGAGGATCTCATCCAAAGGCTCATTTTGCCGTGCTGCTTCTCACCAGGGCCCACAGCATCTCCTGCAAAGGAAACCCAGGTGGGAAAGAAACTATTGCCTGTCTCACAGACCTGCAGCACAGGAGTGCTTTCCTTCTCTTCCTTACACAGTTGAGGACCACCTAGTGACACCAAAGCAAATGCGGCAATGATACTGAGCCTGCTGCTTTCACCAGTAGGTCCAACTCCTCAACATTCCTTGGTGCTTTGGAAATATAACTGCTACCAGGTTCCATTACACTGACTGTTGCTTAATGTGATCCTGAAACAATCAAATTCACTTGAGTGATGGCAGGATAAGGACCTATGCAACAATAGAAGGATTAAAGCAAAGTAATACTACTGTGGATAGGGCCTTTGCTTGCAGCTGAAGTCCAGCAGCCTGGGTAAGAACATTCTGCACTGCTGTAAGTTTCTTCAACTAACGTTTCATGGCATTTCTTTATCCCCAAAATGCTTTGCACAGCAGGGAGCTACACTGGCAAGCCAGAGATATGAAGCAGAAATTTTGCACTCAGCAAAATCAGTCACAGCCTAGGGCATCAGAACTTGTTCTGGAGATGGGGAACACAAGGCCAGACAGCCAAGTTATCCCTCCAGTCAACCATAAAGTGTCCTGGCTTGTTTTAAGTGTTCGATGCCTGAGGAGGGAGGAGGAGGAGGGGGAGGAACGATTTTACTAGCATTGCAATCTCAGATCATAAACTTCTTTGAGTGCTCATCTTAAGCTTGGGGTAAAAAAAAACAACCCAAAGCATAAAGCAACTGCACACTCCTTCAAAGAAGAGTCCAATCCACACGTGACAATCCTACTTGAAGCCCAAACACTGCAGCCTCCTTTAAAAGGTTCAAGGAGAAGCATTTGCCACCAAGTCCATTAGGGTTTATAATCATTGTTTGTTGTTAAATTCTAATCCTCCTCATCTGTAGCAACCAGTGATGCCAGGAAGTCCTCTGTGTTATTACCCATAACTGCTCTGCTGTTGTTTAGAGATCAGATTAAGCTTTCCTACTTTCAATATAATGGAAGGAGAATTTGTTTCCATACTCCTGGCTATTTGCTTTTCATTTTCTTTCATCCTTTCAAATCCACAGTCTGTATATCGGCTTGTTCCCGCCTCTACTTGAACAAGCTTCAAGCTGATGGACAGACTGGCATCTATCTGTAATTACAGACATCCTCAGCTCTGCCTTTGGCAAAGCTCATGGCCTATTGCACAACCTCTGTGGAGCAGTTTTCCAATCTCCCCAGCTCATTACTGAGTGAAGAGCAGGGCCACATGGGCTCAGTGCTGCCTTTGGTACAGGAATGTTAACGGGCAGCTGCAGGCAGCTGGGCAGAGCCAGCCCCCATCCATTGCCCTGTGATGCCTGGAAAGGCCGGACTTGCCAAAAGCTAGGATCTAGCAATTAGGGAAAGCCCAGAGTCTATAAATACACCCATAGGTGAGTGCAACACCACTATCACGCATCCTGCTGTCCAGGAAGCGTGAAGCAATCACAAACATTTTACACATCAAACAAACTCAGGAGCTGTTTAATCCCAAAGTCCCAAACCTGACCCTCTGCAGCATGGCATGAAGGTATTCAGAGGAAAGGTGAGACAGCTCCAACTGCCACAAGGAAGTTTGGAGCCTGACAAAAAGGTTAGGTGGGACAAAACAGCACTGCCCAGAGCCAAGTTACACTGCAAGTGTGATGGAGGCTTCTGTGGAATGCTGTGTAGGAAAAGACAAGTTGCTGGATGAGAGATGTCTTCTCCAAGGGAAAAGAAGTTGATTCCTGCTTTCACTTCATTGAAAAGCTTTTTTAAAACTTACTTCTGCAGCTTTGTTTTCTCTGCAAACACCCACACACCTGTAAATGCTTCAGTAAGATTGTTCACATTGATACGGGTTTCAACAGCAAGAACTGAAGAACCATTAAGAGCACTTGGAGAGCTGCCTTTAACATGCAGGGCTTTCAGTTTAATGGGGAAAGTACTGCCATTAATTCCATTCTTCCCTAGGAGGAGATACTTACTGTGTGTAGGTGCTCACCTAAGATTTTCTGGGGAGATTTTAAAGCCTTATGATCAATACTAGCTCCTTATTCAACCTAAAAATGGCAAATGCTTCTTGTCACCAGCTTTTAAAGCTCCTTTAAACAGTGCTTATGTTAGAGAGGGGGCATGGGAGGGAAGTAGAGAACCTGTATTCACAAAGCATATTTCACAAACACCATAAATCCCATATCTCAGCTCACACACGTGGTTACATGGGGCAAGATGGATTCAAGATTGGGGAACATGGCCACCACTCCTGCCCAGCAAACCTTGGGCAGCACTAACACCAAAAGCTTTCCACAAATCCCTGCCCCATGAGTGTCAAAGGAAGAAGCAACCAGACTGAAGTTTGCAGTGATCCCAGTCACAGTGACTATTAATGACTAACAACCTTAGCTGTCCATCAGCTGATGTCACTTTCATCACCATCATCATTATCACATAGTTCTGGACAGCAAGATTTCTTCCAGCACTAACTGAACAAGAGCAGAACCAACAGCAAATGCGGTAATTAAGGTGCACAAATTATGGTTGTAAGTAAAGATTATAATTAAATGTAGCATGTAATTGAATACACTCCTGTAACCACTCTGCCATACCACCAAAGTGCTCACAAGACACCTTCAAACTGTTCTGAAACTGTGACTTCCTCTTGGAAAAAAAGGTCATCATCAAAAAATCACATTTCCTTCTGGTAATGCAAATAAAAGTTTAGGGTCAGATTCAAGATGAAACCCTGCTTCCATCTGAAACCACACAATTGCATGCAGCATCTCATTCAGGGCTGCCTTAGCACCATTGTTTGTTAAAACACACCATGCTCATGAAGTTTCACACCTTCCTCTAGTGCTCAAGAAACACCACACACATCAGGAAGAAGGTTCAAATATAACTTGGGAAACAGCCTCCCCACACCCCAATTTGCTACAACACACACATACAAATGCTTGTGTGTCCATAACACATGTGACACCGTAACTTCTCATAAGACAAGTCCTATATTCTGCAGTGATAATTACGCAGTGCTTTACAAATATGCCTAATTCACAGTACTTAAATAATTGTCAGAGAAACAGAACAGGAATCACTGTTGAAATTTGTAGACTTCCACTTTTCTCTTACACACACATCAGAACCAGAATTTTCAGAAAAAATGGGCAGTCCGAGGCAGAGACCTGGTTCCACATCACATTCCACCATAGCAGCGAGCACAAACTCATTTCAAGGCATACAATCCTTTTACATTTTCTAGCCTCTTTGTTGAGTTTAACTTAAAGATCTCCACATACACTTGCTACCCACAAACTCCCAAACCAGCCCTGCTTCTTATCAAAGAACATTTGTCAAAGTTGCCACCATCTGCAGGACTCTCCCAGCACTGAGGACTCAGCCAGCCTTCCAAGACATGCTCTAGCCTCGAGGGAACGAGGACAAGTTGAACATCTCCATACCTACAGGCCAGAAGACAGATGCTCTCCTTTCAGACAGGTCATGTACGCTGGGTTCTTACTGATGTTTTAGCTCCACTTAGTGGCCAACAAGGCTCATTTAAAGCACTGCCTTTCGCAACCACGGCTTTACTGAAGAGTTGTAGATAATAGCGATCTCTCCTACTCTGATCACCATCACCCTAGTTCACGATCCACAGATAAAACGACAAGTCTGAATTCCAGCCAACACTTACCTTGGTAGCAGCGGGGACCGGGGCTTGGCTTTTTCTTTCTCCTTCTCCCGTTCCCTGTCCCGGTCCCGATCTCTGTCCCGGTCCCTGTGCTGCCTGTCTTTTTCATCTCTCTTCACCCGTTCACGCTCGCGTTCCCACTCCTCTTTCCGCCGCTGGCGCTCCTTGTCACGCTCCCGTTCCCTTTCCCGTTCTCGCTCCCTCTGGCGCCGCTCCCGTTCCCTCTCCCGCTCCCTCTCGCGTTCCCTTTCTCGTTGCCTGTTCTCTCTCTCCCGTTCGCGTTCTCGCTCTCTTTCCTTCAAAAAAGAAAAGAGAAATCACTGTGTGGTAATATCCCCTAACAAAGCAGGTACCAAGGTCCTGGACTGCAAGGACCTACATACACCCTCCCATGTCAGAGCAAAGTGCTCTGATAAAAGAGCTTGCTGGACATCACTGCTGAGCAGGCAGAAAGTGGAAAGGAACAAAGCATGCATCATACTCATCACAGCTGTCATTTTCAAAGGCAACAGTCAAAGATTAATTTTGTTTATTACACTTATTAAATAAATGTATTGATGTTTACAAGTATTTACTCTCACTGCTAATCGTGTTTAGCTGATTAACTGTACAAACAAGCACCATGAAAGTAATTGATGGTGCAGCATGTGCAACAACAGCAAGGACAGGCTCCTGTTTATGCACTGCTTCTGCAGAACAGCAAGGTCTTCGAGCAAAAGGAAAGCCACTTTCTACAGGATGTGACAAATACCACTGAAAAGCTCCCCACTGAGCAGGACTTACTGCTTTTTTGCCACTACTCTAGAGGCACAATACATTGCGTAAGGGCAAAAGGAAGCAGAGGGAAAGGGTTCATAGCCTTATTTTCATGGAACTCGATAACTTACGGCAGTACAACTCCAACTAATCTGGGATTTCAGCAGCTGGCTGGGAGTTTTCCTCACCTGACTTGATCAACTAACACAGAACTGCACCAGCAGTGGATAGTCACACTGGAACCTCTGTCTGCACACTAAGCACGCCTATCCAGATCCAGTCCTTTCTGTCCCAATAACTAACAAGCAAACCACAGTAAGGTTATTTCCTGGAAACTCCCTCACTCTCCTGAAATGTCCAAGGATGCCTGTAGATGTGGCTGTATGTGCCTGGTATGCAGAGCTGCAGCCAGCAAGAGGAATCATCTTCCCAACTCAGACATGCTTTTGCCTTCATCACACTCCAACAGAGCCTCCTCCCACCCCTGGCACTCAGAGTGAATGTGTTCTGTGCAGTCATTAAGTCAAGATTTAACTATCTGTAAGATTAAGCATCTTGAATGTCCATCACAAGGCCTGTTTCAACCCTGCACTGGAAACATGACAAGCACCAGGAGTACCTAGGAGAAAGCTGAAAGGAGAAGCACAGAAAGGCATATTACCTTACTTACTCTGTAGTTACGGTATGGATCTGGGTCTGTATACTGAACCCTGAAATTCTCATACTGCCCACCACGCCAGAACCGTTCTATTTCATAGTCATAATAGGGATCTGTATAGGGATCAAGCCTACAATGAAAAACAGGGAAGATTAGAAAGGGAAGCATCATCTTGTCTCCACACAGAAACGCCATGTACTCTAGCTCAGGTTTTAGTCACTGTGCACTGACAAGAAAAAACATGTTCAACGGAGCATGACCATACACAGTGGTTTATTTTCTACATATCCCAAACAGACAGGCTTTTTAAAGTGAAGCTTATCAAAGAAAAGCATAAACCTTTCTTGATAAACACAAAAGAAAAATGCTAAACACCAAATACAGCCTTTCAAATCAATGTGGTAAAAATGCTTTTTATAGCTACTTCAAATGTATGCAAACAGAACATGTTTTGCCTCATTGATTTTGAGCTGTGTTTTCTGTTCATGCACACAGAACTAATCTCAAGCATTCTCACATCTGAAGTGGAACGGATGGTGATCTCCTACCCATCCTGCCATCAGAGAAGATGGGTGCATCCTGCTGCCACCGGCACATGACAAGAGCTGTGGCTGAGGATTCCACCAGGGAAGTTAAGCTTTGGGGCAGGCCAGCAATGCCCTGCCCTGATACCTGGAATTACTCCATGCAATGAAGATAACTGCATCTGTAGGTCATATTCTCTAGGGGAAAATGGGCCCTGGCCCTCCAAGCACACAAATGAACAGGCAAGCACACGGCACATGCTGCACAACTGTAAAACTGTAGTAACTTTTGGGTCAAAAAAGGATTTAAACCCCACCCTCCTTAAATCTGCAATGTTTCCTCCATTTGATGAATTCTGTTAACATTATTAAATGGTTTCAATTCACATACTCAACAATATCCAATCCCTGCCAGCCACCTGGAGTGGAAATATCACATCCATTGTAAAGACAGGGAGGTGGGTACAGCAAATGAGAAACTTCCAGGACCACAGAGAAGTCAGTGGCAGACTAAGATACAAAACAAATGCTCCCAAATTCCAGATTATCCATAAGGAGACTCCAACTTGTACATAAGAGGAATAAAGGGCCCACTTTTGCATTTTAAAAGCTGCTAAATAATCTAAAACTGGCTATGATGTAAGTGCTGCCCTGCAAGTCAAGCTGCTACCTGCATTTTTGTTCCTGTGCTTTTAAATGGTTTAAGATTTCCACTTTTGTCTGAAACAAGCTAATCCTGAATACTGATATTTAATCCAGCAAGGAACTCCTGATGCCAATGAGACAACAATCTAGATTCAGTGACATCAGGTGTCCAAAGAGACACAAAAAATCTCAAGCTACAACAAAAAGAAAACTCCACATTTTAACACAGACTCAACTCCAAATCTCCCCATTCCCTCCCCTTAACCTTTGTGGACTTCTTATTCATTTAAAAAATCATTTAACTTGTTTAATTAACAGCTGTGCATTTAGATAATTTGGTGCTTAAATGCTTAGGAAAATAATTGGCATCACCCAAAAAATCAAGTACATCTACTCAGTTAAACTGCCCACCACATCAGATGATACAGCAGTCTGTGGCCTAGGAAGTTTTAAGAAACCATGGAAAAACGAAAGGGAATATTTTCTTACAGTTGAAACAGTACTGTAATCAAAGACCTGCTTACCCATAGTTAATGTTTTCTTTGATGTCCACCTCCCTATAGTTTTTCAAAAAAGAAAAAGGGATTCATGAACTATTTAGACATCTCCATAGGTCACAAGACAGTCCCCAAAGCATTTATTAACATGCCAGTGGTTAGTTTGCTGCAAGGTGTCAATCTGTGCAATAAGGTGCATGTGTGTGAGAAAAATCACACCATTTTTGGAGTTTAAGCAGCATCAGCATCATAACTTTAGCCTTTACACACAATGAAGATATTTCAATGCCACAATAAAGATGCTTGAATTTACAGGAATTCCGTTTGTTAACTTATTTAAAATTGGCAACATGCAAAACATTTATTTTCCTTGACTGTATGAAAAACAGAAAGCTCTGTACCTAATACAATTCCTACATCAGTGAGACAGTGGCACAGAACAACCAGAACGCTGATGATAGTTTCCATATACAGTCATAAAATAAAGATACTGTACAGTCAACCCACAGAGCATTCATGATATGTCCCAGGTGCAACTTGAGAGCCTTCTCAGAGGAACAGAAGACCTTGTTCTCTTAAACACAACAGACATATTTCTACCCAGTAAAAAATTAATACAAGGCAACTGTTTTATTTCAGGCTGCAGAATTTAAAATGGGGAAAAGAACTGCACTCCACAACAAATCACGGAACAAAAGCTTAACCCACTCCTTATTTCTTTTCAGAGGGTTTTTTTGCAACTTATTCACTCTAAAACAGACAGAATCATGCCTTGCAACACTTCGTGAGTGAGTGTTTCCATAGTCTGTACGTGTAGGAAGAACAGTGGATGTATGAGCAAGAGAAAGAGATTCACCTGTAATCCTGCAGAATACAAGCCTCTCAAAAAATCTTTTTCCATTTGATTTTTTGGCTTGAGAACCACTAATCAAGTTTCCCACAGCTGACTAATTCACCCTTGCACCTTCTCCTGCCTGCTCACAGGCATAACAGGAGTGTGTCTGAGGTCTCCACCATGTTACACTTCACTTCCTTAAAAAGAAAAAAAATCATCTAAGCACTTCAGTTTAGGGTGTTTGTTCTGGCCCAGGCTATGCCCTGGCAGCTCAAGGGCTTACTATCTGGCCACTGTCTCACAGTGGTCTGGTTATCTGGGACTGGTGAAAATGTTTACGGCCAGTTGCTGTGCCTTGCAAATAAACACCCAGATGGTCGAGACAGTACAACTGCTGTCCTAAAGCTCTTGGACCTTACTCCAACTCTGCAGCTTCAGCTTTAAAACTTTCATGGATTGGAATAAGAAAAACAGGAGGAAAAGCAACTGGAAGAATATACTGGTGTGACACAGGCAATGCACAACTAGGCAATGCCCCTGAGGGACCAGTGTGCCAACAACACTGAAGGCAGAAAGGTTTAAAGATCACTGTAAAGGAAGGTAGTGTGAACTGGAGTGAGTGGAGGCAGCTCACATTCAACTGGTGCACGTTCTGCTGTTTCCACTTTGAGGTGAGCATTCCTCCAGTCTGTAGAAGAAGACTGCTGTCTTGTACTACATTTCCCCCGATCTATTCCATGTAGCAAAACCAAGACTTACGCTGGATCTCTGACATCTCTGGTGATGCGGTAATTCCAGTCACGGAAGAACTCGTTTTCTTTGTCAAATTCACGCTCATCTTCTCCAATAGTCACAGTGAACCTCTTCTCCTCAAAGTCAGGCTCCTGCTCTTTTCTCATAGTTGCCTTTTTTAATACCTGCCATAACACAAAAAGCATTGCAAAGAGAGCGTTTCTGAGACCCAGAGAAACTGCAGTCTTAAAAATCCTTTACTTGGGAGAAACCTGCCCTTCAGCTAAAACACCTTTCTTCTGTCTAGGTCTCCATATGCAAGCCACTGGACATTCCTTCATGTACAAAGTATAATTTGCCATTCCATCAGCTCAGAACAGCAGAAGAAAGTTTCACACATGCTAACCCTGTTTTCTGCAATGATCAAGACACATGGATACACGCTACAGAGACAGGTACCAAAGTAAAGGAAATCAGCCCAGCTTAGAAAGGTTTGCTTTGTAGAGGTTTTGACTTCAGGGCCACAAAGTCCCCCTAGCTCATGGTCATATGAAAAAAACCAAACCTGGGTGTCAGTGTCTCTTGACTGTACAACTGTGATATACAACAAGACACAGTTACTAAGTTTAAAGGCAGAAGGAAAGGTCCTTAGAAAGAGCAAGAAGCTACATGCTCCAAAAAAAACGTTCTTGCGAAATAGGCAACTGGATTTAGGAGACATCAGCATGCTTCCTGAGGATGGCATTTACCTCTTTAGCATGCCGCAGTCCTCTCTCCCAGGCACTTTCTGTTGGAGGGTCTGGAGGGGGCGGAGGTAAGATTTCATCAACAACTGGTCCTCCCTGTTGGAAAGGCAAGAAGAGGAAGAAGACACACACTTGACATTAGTTTTGAGCAGAAAAATCATGCTTTGCTACCCAGTTACTCCAGAGTACCTTCAGACACTCCAGAGGCGTATCAGCAGGGCATAAACTGGGACACACATGGAAAATTATTCTGCTTTACTAGCAACTACAAGACGACCTTTTAAAATACCATACATCCAACTGATGAATTGGATAGTGACTAATGTTTCTAAGTTACTAGCTCACAAAACAAAAAACCAACCCAAATCATCTTTGCTTCCAGAACAGGAGACAAAAGCTATGTGCAGAAGCCATAAATCCATAAAACAGATGTCCATACCCAAGGATTGGCTGGCATCAGTGGGTGAGGGCCGATGGGAGGAGCTCCATTTGCGGAGAAGGGCTCAGGCTTGGAGATCAAGGAGTAGTTTCCTTTGTCGTTCACACCAGGGTGAATAAATCGACAGTTCATGCCCCAGGTACAGTGCCCTGTGGAAACATAGTTTTGTTAGATCCCCACATCAAATGTTTGTTTAGCCCCACAGGTATTTAAAACCCAGCAAGGAATAATGCTGTTTGAAACATGTGACTTTTCTTCTCTCCAATTTTGTTGGGATTTACCTGTTTCCATACACATGGAAAGACTTTCACCACCGAACACCTTCCCAGAGAGGACAAATGGATCCAGTCAAAGACGGATGAATGTACAAGAACCTCATTATGGTGAGAAGGGGGGGATGGATGCAAACAGACCATTAGGCAAATGCTATAATAAGCCTATGAGCTCTTCAAGTCTTTTTAATGACAAACACTCCAAGTTAGGAGCTTTACCTTTTACAGAAAACAATGAATACATATAACCTGACAGAAAAGAAAGCATTGCAGTTCATTCAAAATGAACAGCTCTCTGCTGAGGCATGAAGTATATCAAAGCTTTTCCTTCCAGCTGAATACACAGGCTTGCCAGCACTAAGCAAGAAAGGAGACACCTCTGTTGAGTGCAGCAGACAAACCTGAGGCTGCTCATTAGCTTCAGGTACCACTCCCAAAGAAATGGTAACACTCGGGGGTCTATATCAGGATACAAATCTAATTCCCAACTTTAACTTAGCTTGCCTCAGAAACAAACCCCTTTTTTCCTTCTCTTCCAGCAATCTGCTCAGCATCAGGCAAGAGACATTTTGCAGATCTCCCAGCAGACAACTGCATCACAAAGTCATTGCTAGCTGCCTGCTAGCTCAGTCATTAACATGCTGACTTGAGGGGTAAAGGAGGCGTTAACACGGCTTCAGCCCAAGAAAGAATCGCCAGTGCTGGCGAGCAGAAATTCACACTGCACTTGGGTACCAGGAAACTCTCCTTGTCAGTCCCATACTAACCACAAGCTGGTGTTAGAGGTAACACTGTATGCTTTTGCACTGTCAAATTTAACAAGACCACAAATCCCTTTGGTCAATGGCTCACCCCTTCTCAGTGCCTAAGCACTGCAAGTAGGGGCTGACAGACACCTACACCAACACACTTACATTCCTACTGAGGTGACAAGTGGAATGATCACCCTGACAAGTAAGGAGCCTTGTTCATGTTGAGGTGGCTATACAGCAAGTTACTTTGGTGGAAGGCTTTGCAAGCTGGTCATTCATACCACTGGATAGATGCAGCCATGTGAGTGCTCCTCCAACACAGCAAGGGTTAAAATCTGAATGTCTTAAAGAGCAGCACCTTGTCTTCCTGGTGGCAGTAAAGCTTTTATGTGGCATGCAGGAGCAAGTGTCAACATTACCTGAACTGACACCCAACCAAAGAACAACTATAGCAGGAGATCCTGCAGCCTGAACTTTGACTCAGGCAAATATTTCCCTGCTGCACAGAGGTGTGTGTCATGCTAAGGATTCAGGAACAAACAGCTCTCCTGGCTGAGGGACTTCCCTGTTCCACCATCATCACCACTAACACCTTTGTGTCTCAGCACACAATCTGATACCGGAAGACATCCAGGAAGCAGAGTATGTGATACGTGATGGTCACGTTTCTAGAAACCCCGTGAGCAGCTCCCTGCTCTGCATTACACCACTGATGAAAGGAGTAAGAGACTCCACCCTGCTCTCCACCCTTCTTTTGATCCAGATTTTCATAAAATGTTTTGAGGGCGATTGTAAATAAACCCAAATATATGAGCAAACGTGAAGTGAGATGCAGCTGGAGGAAGTGTAAGATTATATTAACCTGTAATCAGTTTCAATAAGTAAACTTTTATAAAACCTAACTCTCTGAACTAAAGCAAAAATGCAGGATAGCCTAAGATAGCTGTTGGAGATTTGCCCAAACTTTGCAGAATGTCCTACTAAGAATTACAGAAAAATTTACAATAAAAAAGGCAGTTATATTCCATGCTGTTTTAAGAACACTTGCAAGTCTGGGCCCTCCAGTGCAAGAAGGCCACGGAGCTGTCAGAGCAACTCCAGATGAAGCCATGAAGATAAGGCACCCTGAGAGAGCTGGGCTTGTTCAGTCTGGAGAGGAGAAGGCTCCTTAAGGGGAGACCTTAGAGCAGCTCCCACAGGCTACAGGAAACCTGGAAAAGGGCCTGTAGGGACAGGCCAAGGGGAATGGCTTTAACCTGACAGAACAGGGGAGACTGAGATGAGCTCTTAAGCAGAAGCAATTCCCTGTGAGGGTGCTGAGGCGCTGGCACAGGGTGCCCAGAGAAGCTGTGGCTGCCCCATCCCTGGCAGTGTTCAAGGCCAGGTTGGACACAGGGGCTTGGACCAAGCTGCTCCAGTGGAAGGGGTCCCTGTCTGTGGCAGGGGTTGGAGCTGGGTGAGCTTTAAGGTACCTTTCAACACAATCCANCCCTGGCAGTAGGCCAGGTTGGACACAGGGGCTTGGACCAAGCTGCTCCAGTGGAAGGGGTCCCTGTCTGTGGCAGGGGTTGGAGCTGGGTGAGCTTTAAGGTACCTTTCAACACAATCCATTCTTTGATTCTAAGTCTTCCCTTACTTGCTTTCATCAGGCTCACCACACCTAGGGCAAATCCATTTTTGCATATTGGCTCTACATAAGTTCAGCATCTGGTTGCCAAGGAACAGAAAGGTGATACTGAGGACACCTGGGGCAGAGTTTATCATGCAGGCAGCAGCTTAATGGTTTAAATCAAACAAGAAAAATTACAGCATCTTTGGTTTTCTTCCACCATTACAGTCTGCCATTACCTTTCATGAAGAATCGGCAGGTGGGACGTGGCCTCACTTTTCTGTCATTGGGATCCTTAACTTCTCCTTCCTCCAAGTCATCATCCTGGAACAGACAGACAAGTTGACATTTCACATGGTGCATTTTCTGCAGTGACTTGACATTTCACAATATGGTCAAATATCAGTCGTTGAAAACACACCCTGAAGCGAAACAGAAAACCATATAAAGTTCCAACAATCATTCCACAGCATCTTCTCAATGTGCTTCTACAAACAGCAAGATGCATCAACTTCAGTGTTTCAAAGGTGATGTCAAACTCTTCAGGTGTTAAGCACATCCTGATGCCACACCACAGACCAAGGTTTCAAGCTCCATCATTTTACCTGCTATGGGACCTGGACTGTCCCTTGCTTAGCACTCATGTCACCCTTATTTAAGCTCAAACCAATTCCTTCTATTGTTTTAAAATGGACAGCAGTGTTCCTGCATTAATGCAATAACCCAGCAGCACCTGTCCAATTCTGAAGGACAACTGCTGTTACAATAACTAACTCTCACATGCTTTCCCAAAGTGCTGAGGGACAACTTCACACATAAGCTTCTTAGGAATAAAGTCATACATATTTCTTCCAGTCCTCTCTGGCAACAACTTGACATCTTCCCTTCTACTCAGCTCCAGGCAGGAGCCCTGAATCAGCTCATATAAAACTCTACACTATCCCCAGGCACAGCAGCCCCAGGAAGAAAGTCTGGGAGATGCAGGTTGTTTTGAAGATTAAGAACCACAGGAGATGAGAGTGTGAAATAACAGCCACAAAACACCTCCAGAAGAAAGTTGTTGAAACTTTGAAAGACCTGCCTTTGTTCTTAAGGGGGGAATAAACCCCTTCCCTGGCTTCACAAGGCTGCAGCTGAAAAGTCAAAGGGAGGCAATGCAAAGGCAAATACATGATCAGAATTGTCAGAGATATGTGGCAAGGAAATTTGCTATTTAATCTAAAAGGCACCCTAGCTTTCCCTCACTCTGCCTCCATTCACCACCACACAAGTTTTCAGCATCTGAAACACATCTGAAGAGGGAGCATGTGGTGGAGGCCTTCCCTTTGCATGGCAATTGCTGCAACCCTGTGGCAGAGATGGCAGTTGTCTACATGGAAAAGATTAGGAAAGTTACGTGCTTTGATCAGTTTAGCAGCTGGAAAAGAACATCACTTGGCTGTAAATAAACAGAGGCTCTCTAGCGAGATGGGTTAACAACTGCTGCTGCTGCATTCCTCTGAGGGCAATACAAGGAGAGCTCTCCTGAACAAGGAGGGATTTAAAATACTACAGATATATTCAAATTAAAATTTGCATTGATATTTCCCTCCCTCCAAGACAGAAGTCTGAAAGCAGAATAAAATGCTGAAGGTTTCACAGTTCCCCCCAAAGATAGGGATGGCATTCAGTGACATGTGAATGGCATAACCAGCTCAACTCCACTTCTTTCAAAGGAGCTGTGTGAAGTCTTTGCAAATGCTGTACTTGAACAAAAGGGTAAGTATTTATTTCTGTGAGGTCTCCTTGGAATCAGGCAGCTGGGAGCCGTGTTATGAGATAATATATGAAAACCAGAGTACAGATTCATCTTGTGCTTTGTAAGGAGAGCGCTCTTAAGAATGCCTTAGACTTTAAAGGAAAGCATTCATATTTTAATCAAGAAACAGGCGTGGAGTCACAGCTCCAGGAATTCTTTCTCCCCCTGCCTGGACTTTTTCACAAGACAGAGGAACTCTTCCTAAGTGAACCAGAAACACACAAAACCTTTGGAAATATGTTTTTAAACAAAATCATCCACCAGAATGGCCATGATGAAGAAAATTACATCACCTTTTTTTAAGCAACAAAACTTGTCAAAACAAAAAACCACACAATATACGACTCTTCAATGAAGAGGGAGGACAGGTCTCTCCTGTGATGGTCTGAGAGCTTCCTGAGCACATGGCCAGGGCAGCTACACAGCTATGGAGACTGCAAGGCAACACCACCTCCCCAGTATGAATCCTCCCCACCAGTGACCCCATCCACAGTGCCTTACTTCTTGTCTGGTCACCAGGATGCTCTCACAACCTAGCTTAGCTGTGCAGGACACCTTCTGGTACAGACAGTTGAGAACAGAGCCTGCTCTGGGCCACAGACTTCTCTTTGAAGTGCTCTACACTCCCACTATTCAGATTCAAGCAAGGTGTCCACCACACCAGGAACCCACAGGAGGGTTTCTAGTCTACTGCTAGAATCACTCTGTCCCATTTTCTTCTGCCTGCAGGAGGGAAACTGGTATTAAGCTGTATTAAACACATAAAGGCAAACATGAATAAAGAGTGCTATTTGCCCCAGTCACCAAGGCAATTAAACACAGGTTTTGATTTTATTAAATAGCTGTTTGCCCTCAGCTGTGAAAAAGCAGCTACTGGGACTGCATATAACTAAAAATATCCTGTAAACCTCATGCAGGGGCCACCTGGTTAAGCACTTTCCAGAGAGTCCAGCACCTTCTGCTCCTCTTACATGCACCCAGATGCTGCTAAAGCCCAACATCCATCTCAGGGCCACAGGCTTTCATTCCCCAGCACCAGCCTCTCAATCTCAAGCAAGGACACAGTTTATGAACACCTGATCCACAGCTAAGTAATCTGTTGTCAGCATCATTCAAAAGTCCTCCAAAAGCTGAGGCAAAATAGTTTCTTAACTGAGCCCTTCCATGTTCAATGGGAGCAAAGCTTATTTGTGATGCCTCTGACAGTATTTGACACAAAGCTTTCCTGCAGTACATGGCACCAGACATTCCACCCACCAAGTTTAGGATTTGGTATGCAGTATGGTCTTACCTCCAGAGAGAAAGTGTGTTACTTGCACACTGGGGACACAGCTAACACAGCTAATTCATGTCAAAGAAGGGAGGCATGGCAGTCTAAGAGCCAAACAGTTCAGAAACACGAGGACAGGTCTTTCCCTGTAGGGCTCTGCCCACTTGGACCAGCTCCTACTTACATCAATTTCTCCATCATCAATTTCTCCATCATCTTCTTCTTTCTTCTTCTCCTTGAGGGGATCCTGGCCATCCTTTTCATCATCACTTTTGCTACTGGATTTTTTCTCATCTTCATGAGCATCATCTCCTTTCTCTTCTTCCTCATCATCCTCACCAGCAGCTTTCTCACCATCCTCTTCTGCAGCAGCAGCACTTGATTCCTCAGGAACTTCCTCATCATAGTCCAACTCATGCTCATCAAGTTCACGGGTGACAGAGGATGCTTCATCACCAAGATCATTTGTCCTGTCTTCTTCCTCACCTTTGCGAGGTGCAGGGCTCTTCAGATCCCCACTCTGCTCATTGTTCTCAGACTGGTGAGACTTAGGTTCACTTAAGCGGTCCTCTTCATCTGAGCGGTTCTCCTCTTCACCATGGCCCAGTCCCCTGGCTGGATCCTCCTCCTCTCCCATAATGCTGCCTTGCCCACCCTCTCCATCAAGTTCACGGTCTGAACAACATTCCTTCAGGACTTCCTCATCAGAAAGCTGCTGGTCTTCATCAGGAGAGCAGGGGTTTCGCTCAGGGCTGTTGGAAACATCCATCAGTACCCAATAGTCTGCAGAGGTTAGAAAACAACACTAGTTATGGGGAGCAAGATGGAAGAGATCAAGGAAGGTTCATCTTGCAGAATTTGTACTCTTGTATTTCACCTCCTAAAGAAGAAATCGTTGCTTGAATTAATTAACGTGGTTTATCACCGTACCTTCAAGAAGGAAATACAGAGTTTAAGCTACATAAGAAACTGATTCTGATATTGTTCCAGATTAGACAAGAGTCTGCCACCCTTCACGTACAACAACAGAGCTTGAGGTTGGAATTTTACCTACAAGCTCTAACATTCACCAAGTCAGTCTGAAACTCCAAGTTGCATTTTTCAACTATAAGCACATGGCCCTACAAATTCAAGACATACAGGAGCACAACTTAGTGATGCTGAAAAAATAGCCTGCATCTTCACAGGACCTTTTACACTGTACACAGAACAGATATGAAAGCAAAGGCAGTATTCATTCACAAAAACACCTGGATTTTTAATCAGATTTAATTCAGACAGTGTATGTATCGCCACCCAATCTCCAGCTGCTTTACAGACTAAAGATAAAAATTCCTTTAAGGATGATCGACTTCATAACTCTCTGCACCATGCACTTCTGCTAGAAGCTCAGTATGAACATGTGCTCAATACAAGTGAGTTAAAAATTAGATGTGTGCTTAGAATAAGCACAATAAATGCAACTAGAAGAGACAAGATGCAAAGCCAGAAAAACCCCCAAGCCATATATCTGCTTGTTTTACTCCGAAAAACAAAAAAATCCGTATGAATACTGTATCTGCCTGACCCATTGAACTGGTTGAGTAACTGATCTGTTACTAGGAAGATTATTGGTTTACATCTAAACAAATGCTCTTGGTGATTAAGAACTCTTAGCCTTAGTCTGTGGTCTCTTGCTGCAGCATATACTCAGCCTTATAAAGGATGGCAACTCCTTCCTCACTCCCCGCAGCAATAACCACAGTGCTTGCCTACCTCAGAGGAGCCCAAGCAGAGAGAGGTGTCCTAGCAGGTTTGCCGGCACTGAGGCAGCCAATGCTTAGAGGGATAAAAGCACCCACTGCAGCTCTCTGGCTGTACCATTGGAACATTTCAACTGAGGCACTGGCTCCTCTCAAAGTGGCACTTTTCCAGGGGACTAAATTCACTGTTTCACTATATGCCACCTTCCTCTTCCAGACCCAAAGGTCTGCACAGGAACAAGTTTGGGCAGCCAGAAATGAAAAGTTAAAGACAAACCAAGGCTTACAGAAGCATATTTAGGAAACAAAAAGCCACAGGGTTACAAATCAATAGGACTTCTTCATCTCAGTATGTTTCATGTTTTACCTCAGCTGCTCCTAGCTACAAGTTCCTTGCAAGCACATTTACTGCTGGTGCAACAAAAACCATGGCTTAAATTACCACATTTCTACCCGTTACTGTCAACTTTTGACACAGAAAGGCTACAAGACCCTGGCAGCTCCTTTAGGCACACCAAGCAATACTGTGTGAAACAGAGTTATTAACACCAGGCAGCTCTGTGCTACTTAACCTTTTCCTGACCTACACCATCACTTCTACCTGCCATGCTCCTCCAACTAGTTCTGCACAGTAAAGGTTACTTAGCATCAAAGAGCAAGAACAGACAGGAGGTGGACCAAGCCACAGCAGACTACAGTGAACACCACCAAAGCAAATCCAAGACTTCACAGCATATAAACCCCCAATACATTTTGGTAGTAACAGAATTGGGGATCTCTGTGCTGAAATACAGCAGGAGGGTAAGGATAGGGAACATGCAGCATCTCTTCTGTGTGCCAAGAGCCTGTGCCTGGAAATCAGGAAGGCACAATGCGGTTACCCATGCTACTCATTTGCTTCTTCATGAACTTGCGAGGACCAGGGCTGTTGTATTTATGTCCTGGATGCTACCAGATGCACTGTCATCACTGAGATAACATCTCTTGTATTCACCCTAGTGAAGACATGCTAAGCTGGTATTTGCAGCAAGCTCTCAAGATGAAAGTCACTCAAGAAAATGCTGCTCATTACACTACGGGAGGTCTGCAGAGAAAAATCACAATGAAAAGCATAAAGACTCCCAGAAGTCTTTATGTTAGCACTTAAACACCATGCTCTGCTTCATGTCTTCAAAGCCCTGCACAGATATTTGATAACAAATAAAGAACGATCTAAACATTTGTCCTGGGTTCAGCAGTAGCAGTCATTTTTCTCCTTCTTAGTAGCTGATGCAGTGCTGTGGTTTTGACTTTCAGCCTGGGAACAGCGTTGATAATACCGATGTTTTTAGTTGCTGCTCAGTAATGTTTACTCTGACCAAGGGCTTGCTGAGTCTCATGCTCTGCCAGGGAGGAGGGGAAGCTGGGAGGAAGCAGAGGCAGGACACCTGACCCAAACTAGCCAAAGAGGTATTCCATAACACAGCACATCATGCCCGGGATGTAGAACTTTGAGCCAGGCATCGGTCAGGGGGTGGTGAGTGGTTGTATTCTCTCCTTTTGTTATTTCCCTTATCATTATTATTACTGGTGGTAGCAATAGTGATTTGTGTTATACCTTAGTTACTGGACTGTTCTTATCTCAACCCATGGGAGTTACACTTACTCGATTCTCCTCCCCATCCCTCCAGGAGTGGGGGGAGTGAGCGAGGTTCTGAGTTACCAACCAGGCTTAAGCCATGACAACATTTGAGCAGAAGAGTCATATTTTGAGTTTCCTACCAACTGCTCCAGTTTCTTCACACATCTGAAGCTGGCCCTTACTCATAACCAAAGTTTTGATTTTGCTGAAAAGTTAAAATCCAGATTAAAAGACAGCAATTGTCTCTAGTGATAACTGCTCTGGGCAGTTAAACAGGATGCAATCCAAAACAAATTATTTTCTTACTGGGTATATAAAAGTTGATGCTGAGTTCATAAATGCTTGCACAAATTATTACTGGCTTTAAGATCAAGTTTATGGCAGCGATTTTAATTGCCTAAGAAGTTACACTTTGTGTGCACACAGAACAACTTAGCGTATTATATCTGAAAGGTCGGACTTAAGAGGCCAAGAGAAACGTACAAGTTGTCAAGGGCAGATGTACTCAGGAAATTTGTTTTCTGATTTCTTGCAAACAAGCAGCACCAAAGAAAAAGCACTGAAGTGAACCAAATGCCTTTCTGCATTCGGCACTAAGACCTTTAGAGGGATGGGGGGAAAAAATATGAGTGGATTCTCACAACCAGCTAAGGTGATAAGTATAAAACATTCACCTCCACTGGCACATATTAAAGCTATAATAAAACCCCAGGGCATCCGTCAGTTACAATCATTTCCTATTAATTTCCATTGACAGAAATTATAAGAAACACAGTAAATGACAGCCCAGTTGAAGAGGGATCATAGGCAGGCTGGTTTTGGTGTGGATTTCCCTGGATTCAAGTAACAGCAAGTTTCCCTTCAGCAACAGGCACTATGCCCTCCCCTGTGCCTCTGTCTGTGCCAGCAGTGATGCAGTGAAGAAAGCACTTCAAAAAGTCCTCCTCAGAGAGCTCCTCCACCACCTTTTATGCTGAATTATTTTGGTAAATAAATTATTATTTGGTAATATTTGGTAGTTATTTTAGTAAACCCACCATTCAGCCGGTCTCCAAGGGCTATTGACCAATAGCTGAGAAAAAGATACCCCAAAACTCAAAGAACCAGATTTTTGCTTCAATCTTACATGCAACTGCATGGCAATATCCCAAAGCAAACCTCATGATATACAAAAGTAAAATAAGCAGGAAAAAAAACCCAGGGAACTGGAAATTTAAAGTAGACTGTCAGGCTAATGATGCAACAGGACTAGACAGCATTTCTGCTGCATGATGGCAAGATACTGCCCTAGCAGCCATTCAAATGTTGGGCTAGACTCGCTAACTCACTGCCACAGCAGTTCCTCCTGCGACAGGGGAAGGTAAAGAAAGTATCCTCCAGCCATTCCTTAGCTTTGTGCAGCCCCAAGGCTGTGATCCCAAGAGGAGAGAGAAGAAACAAGGCACAGCATTCAAACAAGCAGCTTACAGGTGACAGCAGCATTACAGAAGCAGGATCTGAGATGGGAGAATGCCTCATCACTGAGCTAGTTGGTGTTACTTGTAGTCACTGGTTTATAGAAAAAAACAAACAAACAAAACAGTTGAACATTAGGAAAGGCAAGAGTACCACAGCAAGGATTTTGTGAAGCACTGGAGTACTTGCTCTACTCACTGAAGCTTCCTTTCTAGCTCCAGTGGATTTATTCTTTGCATGGCAGCAAATTTAACTTCATTTAAAGTGCATGTCTCAGAATAACCTGCAAATCACAGTTTATACTAACTCTCTGGACTCCTGCAAAGTTTCCCTGATTTTCCTGGGGTGTGCATTTGCATTTTTTTGCTTTCCAGTGTCACTCAACTACACATACAAATACCAGGANATTTAAAGTGCATGTTCCAAGCACTGTCTCAGAATAACCTGCAAATCACAGTTTATACTAACTCTCTGGACTCCTGCAAAGTTTCCCTGATTTTCCTGGGGTGTGCATTTGCATTTTTTTGCTTTCCAGTGTCACTCAACTACACATACAAATACCAGGAAAAAGATAAGAAAAACTACTAGATGATAGTATTTCAAACTGAGCAACACAATAGAGTACAAATCCACAGGTTTCCTCCCTCACCATAAAGGTGGAATTTTTGTACCTTAAAACTAAGTAAGTTTATTACTGTCTTCAGAATAAGTTATAAAGGAAAAAAATCTAACCTATAGATAAGATTCCTTGACTTGTAGCTTAGGCTAATGGTGCAAGAACCAGGTATATAAGTAATATTTCTCAGTGTTTCATATTCAGAGCTACCTTTAAATTACAGACAGTTCAGGCAAAGCCACACTATTCTAAAACTGACTTCATGTCCTCAGTGTATCAGATGTTCATTTTCTGCATGTCTGAAGAAGCAGGCTAATTCAGACCAGGTATCAAGCATTTTAGATGACACTTACAAAACCCTCTTTTTGCCAGGCTAAACAAGTTGGTACAGCCTTTCTATAGAGAGGCTTTGGAGCAAATACAGTAGTAGGGTGCACTTTCAGCCCAAAATGTGTGTCTCTAGAATCATTTGTGCATACCTCATTGAGTGGAAAGCCCCTTAAAAAGCACCTTGTGCGTTTTCAGTGAAGAAAATGAGGATTTGGCAGCTCAACTTTCCAGCCATCCCACTTGCAGTGAATGCATGCCACCCTCCTGGTTGTGAGCCACACAGCACTTGCTGTCACCACAGGTATCAATCAGGTTAAGCAGGACTTTCCCTCCAGTTGTTCCTTCTGGACCTTCATGTCCCCAGCCAGTCCCTGTCAGCTTGCAGTGTTCCTGCCAGTGCTGTGAGCAAGCAGTACTACAGAATAATCCACCAAAAATATGAAGAAATCTGTTGAAAAAGACTTGGGGTTTTGTCATCTCATTTTCAGTAGCAGTGCCTCTGCATCATGCTCCACAGCCCAAGCAGAACCCTGCTGCGTCCAGCTATAGCGGAGAACACCAGGCAGCTTTTGCAAACCTAAGTCTGGCTCTTAGGTCACTGGATATCCAGAAATGATGGAGAGACATCTGAAGAGACATGCCTAGCATCAGCTAAGAGCAGGATAAAAAAGGGGTAGAACAGCATGGTGTCCCAGGGGACGTTCGGCAGCAATTATCTGCAGCAAACCTGCCTTTTCTCCCTGAAGTCTGTCACTTCTCTCTCTGCCCTTGCACAGCAGTTCCAAAGAGTCAGGTCTGGCAGAAAAAGGAAGCTTTTAGTTACACAGTACATATGCAACAGGAGGCAGTGCTGAAGTTTCACAGACTGAGCTCTGGTATTTCTCAAAAATAGGGAAAAATGAATTAACTATTCCTTAACTTTGTCAGTGTTTCACAGCATACTCTGGAATGTAAACGCTCCTTCTAAGCTAGGCATTCATACAATGAAGGGTCACATCTTGCTCTCACTGAGTCTCATAGTCTTATTGGAAAACTGTAAAATGACAGAGATTTCCCCCCTCACACAGGTAAAATGGCACTGTACATTGAGAAGGTGTTACAGAAACTTAAATTCATCTGCTTTGGCTATGTTACAATATATTTTTCCAAAGCTTAATGGTATCCAAGACTCTTAAATTTAAAATACAGCATTAAGATTAAGAAGACCTGACACAGTACTAAAGGCAACAAAGGCCCTTTTCTATTTAAGACACTTTTTAAAACTCAACTTCAATATTGCCACGTAATCCCTGGATGCATTTTAAACAAGTATTTTTAACATTACACTTCTGTTAGGTGATTTGCCTCGGGCAAGAGACACATGAGTCAGAACACTGGAATTCTTAGCAGCAGGTCTGTTTTCAAGATCATGCCCAATTTCTATTCTCTTAAATCAAAAGGTACAAAACCAGAAGGAAGAAATGCCAAACAAGCTTTAGTCTCTGGTCACACATGTACCTTGGATGCTACTCCAAGGCAGTGCAGTGTGTCACTGACCACATTCTGGATTCGTGGCTCTCAATACTGCCTATTGCTGGCAGGAGGCTCAAATGCTCTTTCTTATGGCTTTGTGCTGTTTCCAATTACGACTCATGAAAGGTTTGAGCTGCATCCTCACTTAAGCCAACAGCATCAAGCTTTGTGTACAACTAACAACTGACTTGCAGCTGCAGGTAGTGTCTTGGGAGCACACAGACTGGAACCAATACGGAAAGGATAGCAGCTTACTCTAACCCACTGCATCACCTGTAGGGTAAAGCTGTGAGTTAAGACATGATTTGCAACATTCACCAAGGGAAAAATACTCATGGTGAGCGTTATTTCCATTCATTACATTCCTCCCTCCAAGGTTAGGCCTTTAGATGGTGCCACAAAAAGCTTTTTCCAAGTGAACAAGGAATACACCTTGGAAACAGCATAGGAACCAACAGCTGAGATGGTTCCAAAACCTCCAATAGCAGGAAGGCAAAGAATACCCTACAGAAAACTGGAGATTGACAGAGCCATCAACTTCAG
This sequence comes from Agapornis roseicollis, assembly GCA_002631895.1. Lineage (NCBI taxonomy): Eukaryota > Metazoa > Chordata > Aves > Psittaciformes > Psittacidae > Agapornis > Agapornis roseicollis. The sequence continues at coordinate 55,774 of NDXB01002614.1, forward strand.
TCTTGACATCCTATAAATCACCAGTCAGATGGCAAGAACCAAGAGCAGTCAGAACTTCCGTAGCCTCCCAACAGAGAGCTCCCAGTTCCTGGTGTCAGGCACAAAGAAAACACGCAAAGAACATCTTTGCTTTAGGCAGAAATCTTTGTGATTGGAAGGATAAACTCCACTTTTTAACAGCCAAACAGCCTGATGCACAATCAGAAGACTTCTGTTACTTAGATATGTGAAAACCAGGGGTTAATGCAAAACATAAAAGTCCTGGAGCACGGTCTAAATCCAGCCCCAAGGATGGGTGAAGGACATGAATGAACTGAGGAGAATGAATGGGAAATAGTGCTGACAGGACAAGTGAGAAGAGAAACACAGCCCAAAACCACTCAGGGAACAAAGATATGAAAACCAGAAGCAAAACAGAAATGAAGGGGAGGAGCTTCAATCTGAAAAAAACATGGAAGAGCAGCAACAACAACAGGAATAAAAGGAAAAGAAATTCCTCATGATGCAGGAAAGAGGCATCACATAAAAATAAAAGGATCCTAGAACATAAGCACAGCGCCCAGTCCTTTGCTTTGAATTAAAGTACTATCATTAACAAGGTTAATGAACCACACACTTTCTGAGTTTCTTAGGGAAGCACTGACTTGTAGAATGCATTGCAAACTTCAGCTGCCTAGTGGCCATCAGGGATTCAGAAAATTGAGCTGCCTTTTGGAAGTAACTTAGGAGAACTGCCTGGTGACAGCCATTTCCAGCAGCTGATTTTTAAGGAAGAGCTCTGATCTGGAATGTTAACCACTGCTGTGTGCCAGGCAGACTTTAGGAAGGGAACATGAAGAGAAAACAGTGACATGAGCAGCTGGAGTTTGTTTTCACAGTGTAACCGATTCTCCTCTTCCTGCAGCTCTCTGCAGGCAAATGCCAATTTTGCATTAAAAGTGCCTCAGTCCCATGAAAGAAAATAAGTACGATTACACTGGAGTTCTGTGGGATTTGTGTATAACCATGCTCAATAGGCTAACTGTACATTCAGAGCAGCAGATCAGCTGTCTTAATTAGATTACAATCCTTCTTCTTAACCTAGGCAAACCTTAGGAAGGCCAGGAGAAAGAACTCACACCTCGGAGGTGCTGCTCTTGCTACAGCCAAAGCAGCACTGTTAACAGTTGTTTCAAAAGAGCTAAGCTATTAATAGCAGTAAAAGAAAATGTAGTTAGTATGGAAGCTGACAGGACAGCTCTGAGAAGAGACAACCCCACTGAGACAACTCATGGGGGGAATGCAAACCACCTGCAACAGCACTGCATCAGAGCGCTCACAGAGACAACAGCAGCTCTGTACAGTGAGGACACCACAACTCCTGCTGTACCAAGCAGGCTACACAAACCAGTGTGATGCAGGTGATGCAGGGCATAACAGACCCTCTGGAGTGCACAATGCTGTGTGGTCCCAACCCTTCTCCCCACTCCCCCCTTACCTCAGAGGGCCAGGCTGAGATCCTCCTCCAGTGCCCCCAGGCTAGGGTTGCTGCAGTGGTTCCTGCTTGGGGAGAGGGCACAGTCAAAGATGCCCCCCTAGCAGAGCTTACCCCCTTCCACAGCACCCCCAAACCAACGCTCTTCCAAGCTGCCCCCTTCCCATCCAACCATCCCCCACCCAGCAGGTGAACCCCACAGTCCCGGCCAGACGACACCCCCCGCCCCCCCAGCGAGTGCTCCCCCCCCTTCAGCCCCACACCCCCGATCGCGGCCCGCCCTCCCACCCTATTCCACCACCCCCACCCCATTC
>NDXB01002615.1:8136-18221 GCA_002631895.1 Agapornis roseicollis
GCCCCATCCCGTGCTCAAGGCCAGGTTGGCCACAGGGGCTTGGAGCAAGCTGCTCCAGTGGAAGGGGTCCCTGCCCATGGCAGGGGTTGGGGCTGGAGGAGCTTTAAGGTCCCTTCCAACCCAAACCATTCCATGATTCAGTGATGCTGTGGTAGGAGGATGGAGGAGCATTTGGGGCAGACTTAAAGGAAACACCTTAAGGGCAGCCTGAAATCCTTAAACCCAACTCAGCCCCAAACCACCTCCAGCTCTGGGCAGGACACTGTGCCAGGAGCTCACTGACCTGATGTGGCCCCATCCCACCCTGCATGCACACATTAGGGTGCACGCAGCACCGTGCACCCCCACAAGTGCACCCCATGCATGCTCAGAGCCAGCCCACATGCAGGAGCACCATGGAAACACAAATGCAGATGTAGACCCCGATGCACGTGCACAGGCAGACACATGTACAGTCGGTTGCATACGCACCCGAAACCACCCACACAGCCCATGGTGCGCACACGCACGTGCACAACCGCTCTCACACTTTCTCTTGGTATCCAGGAACCCCTGAAGACGCACAAGCACAGCTCCTTACGTCTGTCTTGTGCACACCCAACCATGCACACCCAACCATGCACACCCAACCATTCACACCCCACCATGCACACCCAAACATTCACATCCCACCATGCACACCCAAACATTCACACCCCACCATGCACACCCAAACATTCACACCCAACCATGCACACCCAATCATGCACACCCAACCATACACACCCAGACTTGCACACCCAACCATGCACATCCAAACATGCACACCCAACCATGCACACCCAATCATGCACACCCAACCATGCACACCCAATCATGCACACCCAACCATGCACACCCAACCATGCACACCCAACCATGCACACCCAACCATGCACAACCAACCATTCACACCCCACCATGCACACCCAAACATTCACATCCCACCATGCACACCCAAACATTCACACCCCACCATGCACACCCAAACATTCACACCCAACCATGCACACCCAATCATGCACACCCAACCATACACACCCAGACTTGCACACCCAACCATGCACATCCAAACATGCACACCCAACCATGCACACCCAATCATGCACACCCAACCATGCACACCCAACCATTCACACCCCACCATGCACACCCGACCATACACACCCAAACTTGCACACCCAACCATGCACATCCAGCCTTGCACATCCAAACATGCACACCCAATCATGCACACCCAAAAATGCACACCCCACCATGCACACCCAACCATGCACACCCAACCATTCACACCCCACCATGCACACCCAACCATGCACACCCAATCATGCAGACCCAACCATGCACACCCCACCATGCACACCCAACCATGCACACCCAACCATTCACACCCCACCATGCACACCCAACCATTCACACCCAAACTTGCACACCCAACCATTCACACCCAAAAATGCACACCCCACCATGCACACCCCACCATGCACACCCAATCATGCAGACCCAACCATGCACACCCAACCATGCACACCCCACCATGCACACCCCACCATGCACACCCAGCCATGCACACCCCACCATGCACACCCAACCACACCAATCTGCACTGGAGTGTGAAGGAAACAGGGAGCAGCCCTGAGGGACACAATTCCCTTCGCTGGTTATTAATTGCCGTTTAATTATTAATTAATTACCCCCAACCTGCCATTTGCAGGATGAACCTGGGAACATCTCGGGAATGATTTGGGAAGGCTCCCAGCAAGGGGCCCCAGGGGATTTGGAAGGCAAATGGGTACAGGCACAGCAGTGTAAGGTGATGCTGATGGTTATCACCTGCCTCTCCAGCATCCCCATGGACCGGGTGGAAAAACACTCCTGGCAAAGCAAAGGGAGCAAGGAGCCTCCCATGGGGACATGGGGCTCGTGGTGGTTTGGAGCTGGCAGGGCTGGGAATGTTTTGATCTGGGAAGGGTGAAGCTGGCTTTGCTGATGGGAGCGGGTTTCCCATTTATAGGAAAAGGAATCTATTTCCATCAGGTCTCCTCATGCTCCCTCTGCAACCTGGCAGCTGCTTCTGTCGCTGTGGCTGCAGGAGGCTGGGGACAGATGAGGACAGGCGAGGGGGTTCTGTACAAAAAGGGAGGCCTAGGAGGCAGTTTTGGGCATAAACCCCAGGGTTTCTGTGGCAATGGTGGCCAGGGTCCACCATGGACCAAACAGGATGCATGGAATCCCTCGCTGGGAGGGTGCTGAGGCGCTGGCCCAGGGGGATGGCCCAGAGAAGCTGTGGCTGCCCCATCCCTGGCAGTGCTCAAGGCCAGGTTGGCCACAGGGGCTTGGAGCAACTGCTCCAGTGGAAGGGGTCCCTGCCATGGCAGGGGTTGGGGCTGGAGGAGCCTTCACATGTGTCCAAAGCAAGAGGTGTTGTCCTTATCCAAGCCCAGCATCACCTCATTGCTCACCCCAGCACCATCCCCACCACCAGCAAGTCCTGGGAACCTCATTTTGGAGTCAAAGTCCTTCACGAACGCACTGACTATGGTGGGGATCAAGGCAAGATCATGACCATCCCCCCCCCCATGCTCCTCCTTGGCCCTATGGACAACTCCAGCTTTGCTAAGAAACCCCTGAAGGAACAAGGTGTGGTTTGCATGAGCATCAACAATGGACAAAATGACCCAGTGCTTGACCAGAGGGGGGCTCAGGAGCAGGGCTGGATGGGAAAGGGGTGTTGAGTGGGGAACATGGGATGAAGATGAGGATGGCAGTGCCACGGTCCTAGCAGCTAATAGAGGTCTATTTGGGCTATCCCATCTTCCTTCTAGGAGAAAAGCCCCGCATTAGGCATGGCCAAGGTGGCTTCATGGGACGGGTCAATGGGATTCCTCAGGTTGTATTGGGCTGGATAATTCAGCTGTGGAGCCAGAGGGGATGACCCAGGGTTTTGGGAGGATACTCTTTGGTACTGGAGATGGGCCCCAGCAACACGACCACCACTGTGCTCCTGGGCACGACATCAGGATGGCCATGTGCCTCCCCATGTGCCTGGCCATGTCCTGGAGGCACCAATGGCTCTGGGGCAAGGTCTGGCATGATGTGACCAAGCTATAGAGCTGGACATCGCATGGGAGAAGATGCCAAACCTGATGGGACAGGATGCCAGTGGACGTTGCCAAAGGGATTGTGCCCTAGCACTTGGTCTGAGGGTTCGGTGATGGGCTCCTCAGGGCTCCCCATTCCAATGGAATTCCAACCCCACTTTCCCCCAGCACAAAGGACTCACTGTTGCTTGCGGGTGAGCTCCTGCTCCTTCTGCACCAGGTCCTGCTTGAGGGAGGCCAACATCTCCACGCTGACATCCACTTGACGGGACAGTTCGGACGCCCGGTCCTCCAGCTCCTGCTTCTCCCTGCTGAGCCTCAGGCTCTCCTGCTTGGCCTTCTCCAGCTCTGAGCTCTTGCGGTCCAGCTCCACCTGGAGCCGTCCCACTTGGGAAGCGATTTTCTGCTCCACCTCCTCCGTCAGCTTCTCCAGCCGCTTGTCCACCTCCAGCTTCTCGAAGGCGCGGATCTTGAGGCGGGCCAAGCCTTCCTCATAGGCACCGTCCATGGCGGCCGGCGGCGTCGGGGCCGGCGCCACGGCTTTGCTCCGGGTAAAGATCTCGGTCAGCGGGATCTCGATCTCGTGGACGTAGCGCGGCGATGGGGAGGAGGAAGGCGCCGGCTCCAGCTCCTCGGCAGGGACCAGGTCGCAGGAGAAGCGCTGGTCCTTGCCTTGGAAGGAGGTGCTCTCAAAGTAGTCCCTGCGCGCTGCCGGCGTCAGCAGAGCCCCGTCGGCGGCCAAGGGGAAGACGGCGGCATCGCAGATGCTGTTGGTCTTGGAGAGCACGTAGAGGGTCTCGTAGGTGTGGTTGTACTCCAGGTGCGCCCGCAGCGAGGAGAGGCTGCGGAAGCGCTTGTGCTCCCCGCAGCGCGGGCACCGGTAGGGCAGGTCCAGCGAGGCCATCCCTCAGCTACGCACCCCGGCGCGCGGGACCCCGCTCATGGCAACGGAGGGGGGGAGCCGGGGCAGGCGGGATGGGGAGCGGAGCCCCCCGAGGTGGGGCTGTGGGTGCGCTGGGGCATGGCGGGGTGGGAGGCTTGGGGTGGAAGAGGGGTCCGGAGGCGCTGGGGGATGTCAGCATCGAGCGGTGGCGGGCGCTGGAAGAGACGGGGGTCGGTGATGGAGGGATGCGGGGTACCAAGAGTCGCACCTTGGTCCTTCTGCTTGGTCCCCTCGCTGCCTCCATCCCACCCTCCCATGTTCCTCACGCTGCGGAAGCTCCATAACCTTTGGGAAGCTCCGCAACCCTTGGGAATGCCCACAAACTTTGGAAAGATCCACAACCCTTGGGAATATTCACAACAACTGGGAAGCTCCACAACCGTTGGGAAGACTCAAAGGCCATGGCAAGGTCCACAACCCTCAGAAAGATTTACAACCTTTGGAAAGCTGCATGGCCCTTGGGAAGATGTGTAAGCTGCGTAACCCTTGGGAAGCTCCATAACCAGCGGTGAGATTCGTATCCGTAGCCATTGCCAAGACCTATACCCATTGGGAAGGTCCCCCACCCCTTGGAAAGGTTCACAACCACTTAGGAGGGTGCAGCCACAAGGAGGGTGAACATCCCATGGGAAAGCTCCCTCCATCCACCCTGAGCATCCACAGAGGGGTCACCATGTCCTTTCTTGCCCAACCACCCCTCACTGAGCCCCTACAATGCGAGGGGTCTCCAGGAGCATCCCTGCGTCCAACACTGGTTCTGGAGCCACCTTCTCCAAGCGAAGGGTGACCCATTCCTGCCAGCTCAGCCTCACAACAGGATTCATTCCCAAGAGTCACATCTCATCAGTGACCCCTCCAAGGCTATGGGACCTCATAGACCCCATACTCTGATGCCAAGGACATGGTGGCTTCCCAGCCAAGTAAGGGTCCCTTTGGGGACCTGGTTTATCCCCCCCCCCCATCATCAAATCCTGTATGGAATTGCAGGGGAAAACCCCCCACCCTTTTGGAATGGGAGCTTGGGATGTCCCCATGGCCTCCTCCAGCCTGGGAGGTACAAGCACACATTGGGGTGCATCTCTGCAATGCCTTCCCCTCAAAGCACCAACAGCACCCATGGGTGGGAGCATCCCTTCCTCATCCCTCTGCAGTATCCCACATAGGGCTCTTCCCACTATCCCAGACCTCCTCTGAGCCCCCCCTGCACCCCACAACCCCCATCCTTGGTGAGCACTAAACCACCCCGAACCCTCCATCCATGCTCATCCCCATAGCTCAGCACCTCCTCAGTGAGCACAGCCAGGCCAGGAGGGTTTGGGAAACCATTTTCAAAGGAAAGAGCAGTAAAGGCGAGAGATCCATGGAAAAACAAAGCTGGGATGCGGTGGGAGGAAAGCTGGAAGCGCCTGGCTGTGTCTCGGGGTTATAAAACACCCTCACACCTTAACCCCGAACACCCGGCACACACAAAGCACCACCGACAACTTCAGCTGCTGCCGATGGGATGAGAAAGCGCTTTTCCACCATAGGGATGGGGCCACGGCATCCGGTCACCCATAGCTCAGGCCTGGATCCCTGCCGGCGTCTCCTGCTCAGCCTCAGTCCGTGTTTCCCAGCCATCATCCAAGGCAGGTCCGAACGCTCCCATCGCCCCATCCCTGTCTTAGGCAGGTTCCGTCCTCACCATAAACCTCTCCCACCCCCAGCCACGACCAGGATCGAAGGGAATTATTAACGGAGTCATTACTACGGCAGCCCCACTATTACATCCCACAGGCATCCAGAGCCGGGGAAACGCTCCCGGCTGCCGGGAGATTGCAGCATTCCCGGGCTGCTCCGGCGCCGCTACCTGCGCTTCATCATGGATCCTCTCCGTGCATTGTTTAGCAGTTTTCCTGCCTCCAACCCCAAAACATTGCATCGGCAGGCATCACCATTCCCGCCTGCTGGAAAAGGGAAGGGGAGGATGGCAAAGAGGGGTGGTGGTGGTGGAGGATGATGCCGGGTGGCGGATGCTCCCCGTTCCCGATGGTCCCCATCCTTCCCCGGCTGAGGCTGCTGCGGGGTGGGAGCACCGCGATGAGAGAGGTGCAGGGAGGCTCGCATGGAAAACCGGGATGCATCCATCCCCCATCACCTGCAGCGAGGAGCAGCGGGTCCCTCCTCACCCCATGGCAGCGGCTTTGTCCCCACAGCATCCCCCCTGCTTCCCAGTGGTCCATGGCGAGGAGCAGCCTGGGCACAAGCCACCACCTCCCCATGAGCATCCTGCTTCTCCCCGTACCTGGTGCTGGGTGCCGAGCTCCCGCGCTTGGCTCCTCTGATGGCAGCATCCTTCCTGCTTCCAGCACCGAGCGAGCCGCGGGGATACGGGATGGGGGCTGGACCACGCACACCCCAACACCCGCACAAAGGAGGAGGCTCAGGGCTTTGTCGGGAAAGAGGGATGTGGTTCGGGAGGGATGCAGCCCGGGAGGGAGGCAGGAATGGCTGGAAGCATCCGGCTCCCTGCGGCCAGCACCTCCATGCCAGCCAGGCCCTGGGGAAGGAGGGAGGGTGGTGGCTGCGGGAGGAGGAGAAGGAGGAGGAGGAGGAGGAGGAGGGGGAGGAAGGGAGCAGAGGCTGAAGGCCTCGGGGGGAGGATGAGGGATGCTGGGGCACCCTGGGGATAGAGGATCCCCGGGGCTGCGGGGCTCAGGGGGGGCTCTGCATGGCGAAGGGGCGAGGAAGGAGGGATGGAGGGAAGGAGGGAGGGAGGGAGGGCGAGGGCCGCTGGCAGCCTCCTCCTCCTCCTCCTCCTCCTCCTCCTCCTTTGCAGCCCCAGCCCGGGCTGTTTCTCTCCGCCGCTCTTCCTCCCTCACAGCTCCCTCTGCCTGTGTCCCCACGAACACGGCGGGCGCTCCGCCGGCCCTGCTGCCATGCGGCAGCCTCAGCCCGCATCCACCCGGCCCCACAGAACCCCTTTGTCCCCATCAGGCCCCCGGCAGCGCCCGTCTGGGATCATCCCGGAGCATCCCCCTGGGTGGGGGGTGTCCGCATCGCTCCTTCCCCATCCCAGCCTGCACCCACAGCTGCAGGGATTCTGGCTTGGTCCTGATCCAGTCTCTGAGCATCCGGACTTGGTCCTGATCTGGTCCCTGGTTGCCTTGGGTTAATCCTGACTGAGGCCCCGAGTACCTTGGCTTGGTCCCGATCCAGTCCCCAAGAACGTGGCATCATTCCAATGCTGTCAACAAGCACCCTGGTTTGGCCCCTGGCTTCATCCGGATCCAGCCCCTGACCACCATGGCTTGGCCCCTGGCTTGATCCTGATCTGATTCCTGATCACACTATAGTTTAGTCCATTCCTTGGTCCTGTTCTGGTGCTTGAGCATCCTGGCTTCATCCTGATCCAGTCGCCATGCTTGGTCCTGATCCAATCCCTGTGCATCTGGACTTGGTCCCTGGCTGAGTTCTGATCTGATCCATGTCTTCATCCCTGCCTTGGTCCTGACTGAATCTTCACATACCTTGGCTTCATCCCTGGCTTGGTCCCCAGGAAACCTGGTTTGGTCTTAATCCAGTCCCTTGAGCATCCAGGCTTCATCATAATCCAGCTTCCAAGCACCTTGGCTTGGTCCTGATCCAGTCCCTAAGCAACCTGGCTTAATCCCTGTCCTGGTCGTGGTTGAGTCCTCAAGCACCTTGGTCCCTGATTTAATCCTTGGCTTGGTCCTGATCCAGTCCCTGAGCCCCTCAGCTTGGTCCCCAGTGCCAAAGGCACCCAGCACTGATGTGTTCTTATCTCTGATGCAGACATGAGGGAAGATGTTCGGGCCCAGGATGCTGCTGGCCTGGGCTCAAGTGGTTCATCCCCATCCCTAGGGATTGGGTTGCCCCTGATCCTCCCCTCAGCCCCATCCCTTCCCATCCCATCCCATCCCAGGAACCGCTGCTGTGAGGGGAGCAGAGGGCGAGGGCTGGAGCCTCTCAGAGCTCTCAGGCTCAGCATCAATAATGGATGCACTTCCAGAGGGGTATTAATAAAGGCCTCATGCATGATGCATGGCGAGCGGCGAGGGGAAGCAGGGCTGTCTGCTGCTGACAGGAGCTGATGTCCCATGGAAAGGTGCCCAAAATCCGTCCTCTTCCCAAAGCAAACCTGGCTGCTGAGTCCCTGTCAACCATGTCTGGAGTGTCCCCCCCCGGAAAAGGCTGGTTTCTTCTGCCTGGGTTCATCTGCATCCCATGGAGTGGTCCTTGCTCAGGATCATGTCCCACACACATGGGGTGGTTCAGCTGCTGGGGCCAGCAATGCATGGGGCTGGTGGGGAACCAGCACCCTTGGGTGCCATCAGAGGTGTGAGCTCTCATAGGGACAGTTAGGATTTACCCCTCATCCAGGTTTCCTGCTGTATCATTTCCCCATTCCATCCCATCCCATCCCATTCTGTTCCCTGCGGGCTTCACATCCCCTGCCCAGCTTCCCACCCTAGGTCCATGGGGTCCTCCCAGCCCACATCAAGCTCAGTTCAGGGCGTTGGATTCTGCTGGGATAACAGTATAACTGGGATTTAACCCTGGGATGCTCCAGTCCATGTGTTGACACAGGGCTGGGGGACACCAGGGGACAAGGCAAAGAGACCCCCCCCCTTTCCTCCATAACATGGATGGGGACAGATCCCCCCTCTCCAAGAGACAAAACCCGCTGGAAAGAGCAGGTTTCCAACCGTGCCCCTTCCCTGCCTCAGTTTCCCTGCCTCTGCTCCCTGCATCTTCCAAGCTGCGACATCTCCCGTGCCGCTGGATGTTCCCAGGAGAAGGGAAAAGGCATCGCTTGGCTGCGGAACCTGCCAAAAGGGAGGGAGCAAATGTCCATCCTGATGGTGCCTGGATCCCCTCCAGCCCTGGGGCTGTGCCAGGTTGAAGATGGGGAGCAGGGGCTCTATCCCACCCCATTTCCTGCAGGAGAAGCCTGCTAAGGACACATGGAGGGACCAGAATGGAGGCTCCGAGTTGGGATTTGGGGTCCCCACAGTGAACCCCACGGCTCTGGATCCAAGTAGGTCAGATCCCTCCGGGGTTTGTTCCTATTGGAAGAAACCCAGAGCCACGTCCCTGTTTTCTGTAAGGGATTCATGAGCCGGGAGCGGGGATCCCTTCCCTGCTCTGTGCTGGGACGAGACCCTTCTCCTGGGGTAAGCCACCCACCGATGGGATTTGGGATGCTTGGGATGAGGGCCACAACCTCCCCCCCCCCCACTCTGATTGATTTTCCTCTCTCTGCTAACTATTTAAACACCTTTTTCCCCATACGAGAAGTCAAAAGCAATGGAAATCCCACTGGCATCGGCTGCTAAAAGGGATACAAAGGCAGGAGCAAGGCAGAGAGGTCTTGGATCAGCTCAAATCTTTAATTACAAAAATAGACAGGATTTTCTCATCCCGATAGAGGCTTTTTCCCATTTACAAACAGGATAATAATAACAGCAATAATAATCATGGTAATGACATCACCTTTCCAAAGGGAGCATCAGGCACCGGCTGCTGGAGCCTGCTGGCATCTCCCTCCTTTGGGAGAAAGGGTCGGTGCTGCCGCAGCCCCCAACTGTGCTGGGTGGTAAATAACCCGTCAGGAGCATCCTGTAAAGTGCTGGCAGGGGGAACCCCACTCAGGTTGCTACAAACACATTGTCCATGGGTCCCGGGGATAGCAAACCCCATTTCTTTCTGTCCATGGGTTTTCACTTCCCCTCCTTGGAATTGGAGCTATAAAAACAACTCAGTCCCTGCAGTTTGGAGATGGCTCCGGGGCAACCGGAGCTGCCGCATCCCACCTGGGTCCAGCTCCACGGCACCACATCCACCTCCCGCGCGCCCTTCTCCATCCCACCAAGGGCCCGCTCCTTCGCCATCCTCTTCTCCAGGGCCACCCCAGGAGGATGATCCCACCCTGAGATGCTCGGGGGGGGGGGGGGGGGGGGGGGGGGGGGGAAGGAGGGACAGAACCCAAACTGACCAAAGAGGTATTCCATACCATAGCA
>NDXB01002617.1:0-31572 GCA_002631895.1 Agapornis roseicollis
GCAGTGTGCCCTGGTGGCCAAGAAGGCCAATGGCGTTCTGGCCTGTATTAGGAATGGTGTGGCTAGCTCGGCGCTGGTGAGGCCGCACCTTGAGTACTGTGTCCAGTTCTGGGCCCCTCAGTTTAAGAAGGATATGGAAATGATTGAGCACGTCCAAAGGAGGGGGGCAACGAGGCTGGTGAGGGGCTTGGAGCACAAGCCCTATGAGGAGAGATTGAGAGAACTGAAGTTGTTTAGCCTGGAGAAAAGGAGACTCAGAGGTGACCTTATCACTCTCTACAACTTCTTGAAAGGAGGTTGTAGACAGGTGGGGGTTGGTCTCTTTCACCAGGCAGCAACGGACAGAACGAGAGGACACAGTCTCAAACTGCGCCAAGGAAGGTACAGGTTGGATATTAGGAAGAAGTTTTACACAGAAAGAATAATAAAATATTGGAACAGTCTGCCCAGAGAGGTGGTGGAGTCACCATCCCTGGATGTGTTTAAAAAAAGACTGGATATAGAACTTGATGACATGGTTTAGTGGAGGTGTAGGGCATGGGTTGGTCTTGATGATCTTAGAGGTCCCTTCCAACCTGGTGATTCTGTGATTCTGTGGTATGATGTACAATGAGTCTGCCTGTGATAGTTAATGCAACTGAAAAATGGCATGCAAATGCTAGATTATGCTTTGAGCAGTTTTCCATAGTCCTGACAATATTATAATTATCAAATTACAGACTTTGCAAATGAAGCAATTTGGTTTGGTGCTTAAGGAATAATTTGAGTTTCCACAAGAATAAAGAACCCAAAGTGCATCTTCTGCCTTTCCACAATGTTTCAAGGCCATGGGCATCTGTATTTCAGGATCTTACTTTTGGAACTCCGCATTTTCATCAAAGAGAAGGAATTGATGAAGCGATCTCCTCAAGCAGCTCCAAAGCCAGGCAGCATCACCCTAGTAACTCAGAAATCCAGTTCAGATATATGAGGGACTGAAGAAACTGTGATAATTACTGACTCACACAACTGCAGCCACAGAATTTCTCTCAGTAACCTTTCCTGTCTCATACAAAACATTTTCCTATCTATCTTATAACACTGTGTGCATGTACAGTGGTATAGACTGAACTTCACGTGTTATGGCAGGGAGGAGAGAGACACGAACAGAAAGACATGGAGGCAGAGGGACCATATAATCAGTCTGACCCATCTTGCCTTTTCTGCCTTTGCAGAAGTGACCCATGCACCTTCCTGAAGTCTTTACATTGTCTTCTGATATATGCCAATTCATTGCTATTGTATACTTGCATATTAACATGAATGTACAGATATGACTGTGTTCATAGGTGTGCATGTGTTCATATAGCTCTGTGTGTATGTGCACATGGATATTATAATCACCTATAGATCATGCCTTCCATCATGTATTACGTATTACATATTATATATAATGTGGGATGTTTACAAGTGGTTTGAGCACATTTATTCCTAGAGCCACGGGTTTATTTACAAGGGTAAGGGACTGCTAGAGGCCCAGCAGCACTGGTGGTTCCTGCACCCACACTCCAACAGCTTGCGGTGTGGTTGAGGCCATATTGCCAAAGTCTTCCCACTTTAGCCAGGATCATGTCCTTTTCCAGGTGATAGTCTCCCATGAAACATGAATAAGCATATAACGTAGCCATTCTTCTTCTGGGATAATTGAAAGCATACGTGAAGCCTAACACATAAGTGGCTTAGAAAGGATATTGTCAGATTCAGTGTGATGCAGAATAAAGCTACAAAAGTTGCTCCCCTTTTGGAAATCTTTTACTCCAGTGAGAAGCTGAAGAAATTCCAAAAAATTGCAAAAGCTTTTACAAGAAAATTAATGATGGAATTCCTACTGAACTGTCTGCTCTGTAATTAAAGAAATGAGAAATGTTTTCTTTGAGCATTGACTAATGAACCAAAATTAAAAAATCAGTAAAATCACAAAAGATTATAATACAAATATATTAATAATTCAGAAACCTTAATAATATTTTACAAAGGAGTCACATGTGATCAGCATAAGACGACTTGCAGGTTTCTAAATGTTTAAAATAATAGTGATGCCTGCAATGGGAATGAAAAGAAAATAATTTCTTTTGATGGACATACAATGATCTTCTGCTATCCTAGAAAGACTTCTAGATGCCAACAACTTTCAGCAAATGTCCTGAATCTATGTGAGCACACCTAGATTGTTTTGCCATTCTAGTGCAGGAAATATAGAGCAACACCATCTTATGCTTCTCATTTGCACCTTCAAGCCGCAGTCTTCTGGTTTTTTGGTACATGGCAAGGATTCAGAATCGTCCCCACAAGACTGACAGGTCACTTACATTTGCATAATTAAGAACAATGCATTTATTATCATAATTGGTAATAAATATATCAGAATATTTCTGAAGTAAGATTCTGTTGTGTTTTCTTTTCCTCTTGGGAGAAAGGGAAGGGTGGAATGTCACACTGCTGTGACAAATGAAGATGACCTGAGCCCTTCTGTTTTTATGATCTGTCAATATCTTTCTGGTAATAAGATGCCCATAACTGAACACAGCATTGCAAAAGCATGTTGTGCATCCTAAAAACACATAAAGAAAGATTATTAGCTTCCTACTCTAATATATAATGATAGGGTGCCTGGCCAATGCAACCCAAAATCACATTGATCTTTTTTTCATAAGAACAACATATTGGAAGATCATGTCTAATTTGTTACTTGATATCCCTCAAGTCTTACTTCAGCATGTGGATGGAATTTTTATTTTAAAGGATTCTTTCCATTCTGGTTTCTTTAATCTTCTATTGTTATTTCAAAATAATAATTTTACAAATATAAACCCACACTGAATGACTGGTTATTTTATTTCCAGGGGATTACTTTCTATGACCCAAATCCTGATTGCTTGGGTAGTAAGAGATGAGACTTAAAGCCAAAGTTACTATTTCATTACGATAAGTAACCAGCAGCTGCCTGTAGACTTGCAACAAATACAAGGGTAAGGTATATAAGCAGTGAGTAAATAATTCTTCAGAAATTAAATTTTCTATTAAATATGCAAATTTAAAAAGCCCCAAATTAATTAAAGGTTCAAGTAACATCATTAAAGAGACTATTTTTTCTAAATTTAGCCAGCTGAAAGCTTTTTTCTTAGTGAGTCTTCATCTCTATTAACTGCTATTGCTGAACCCTGTGGGCTCAACTCAAGTCAGTTACCTTGTTTAATGTTAGAAGAGCTTGGTGCCTTAACTTTATTTCCCTAAAGAGTGTGTAATGCATCTGGAATGCTAATGGGTGACATGTTGCAGGAAAGAGGAAGCAGGTTATCATATTCAGGACATTGACAACTCAAAGTGTTTGGTGATACTAAACAACAATGCTCACTTGACTAGCATGATAGCATTAGAAAAGCCAAGTCCTGACCTGTAACTAAGATACGTCATGCTCAACAAGTGGATTAAGTTCAAAATGAAATGACCTGAATACAAAAAGAAAAGCTCCCAAACAATAAGATTCAGGGTATGTATTACAAATACAGAATAATAAACCAATTGATTCATCTTATTTCTGTAGTTACAAAGGCAGCTCTGCAATAGTCAGTCCATCTACTTTCTTACTGGTATCTTTGTTTATACCTTCCTTTTAGGAAACAAAAAAGTTCTATAAAGTATATAATACTGTGAGATGTGCATTTTAAGCATTCACATATGGGCACAGTTGGAGAGCAAAAGCAGTTGTAAGCCTCCATAAACAGCACCCAGCATGGTATGAGTGTGCTGTGACACATACAAGGCAGCACAGCTGGGTAGATCGCAGTGCCCTGCACCTCAGAGCTGCAACCACGCTCGGAGGAGCAATCCCCAATGGAGGGGCTTTGGAAAGTTTTCTGCCTAGTGGAAGAAAGTAGTTGCCATGATCGATCTGCACTTTGCTGCACCTGGTGATTTAGACCTCTGCAACCATCCTGTGATGTCTTCAATGTAGAAGCATCTCCTAGATACGCCAAAGATGGTAATTGGCTTTTTAGTACCATTCATCCATACAGAAACTGACAGATTTAGAACAATTTTAACAGAACAAAGCACTAGTGTGTACAAGGCCTGTACACAGTAGCTTTCAGCTAGCCTCATATTGCCTAAATCTTTCATGTTTGATAAGCTAGGAATAGCAGTATTTGATTGCCCACTTCCGAAGGACATTTTGAGGCTTAATCTGCTGCATTGCTTAATATTTTGTGAAATCTAATAATATACATTCAGAAGTTATTACTGCTCTAGGCTAATGTACTTCATATGTGTAATATGGGTACAACAGTTTCTTTTTGCACGAGACAATAGTCCAGATTTTTATGTTGTTCTACAATGAAAGCTTTTACTTCATCATGAGACACACACCCTCCTTTTATGCTGTTTATGCTTGCACCAATCCAAAATTCAACCACACTGGAATCTTATTCACATGTCCGTCTCACGGAGCTGAAATGCACAGCAACAATGACTAATTTGCATGATGACTAACTATCATTAGACCTCAATAGTCATTAATGGGGAAATATTACAGCATACATTGTTTTCCCAGTAAAGTAATAGAAGGATTAGTGCTAAATCTGACACCATTTAACATTGTCATATGCTTAAAAAACAAGATCAGCAGTGACAAATGTATGGTGATCACAGACAACTTTGCATTGTGATCAGTGATACCAAGGACCAGCCATCTGCACAGTAATTTAGGTTGCTTGGCAAGATCATAAATCTCAAGACTGAAAAGGTCTTCAAATGGCCATCTAGTTTGTTTCCCAATCCCAAACCAAGATTAGAGATGCCTGTGCATTCGCATAAAAGCTTGCATAGTCTGAATTTAAATACTGTATTGAAAGTCTCTTAAGAGGGAGGATTTCTGGCAGACTGAGAGAATCTCTTCCAGGGTTTCACCACCCTTACAGTGCAGAAGCTTTGCCTGGTGTCTAAGCCAAATCTACTGACATGCAATTTGAACCGCTGTTTTTTTGTGCCGTTCTCCATGCACATCTGCTATCTATCTTCACAATAGCGGCCTTTCGCTTACTTAAAGACTGCCAGCAAAGTTTAATGCTGCCTTCTTTTCTTTAGGCTATCCCTGTTTGTTCAAGCTTCTCTCACAGGGGACATTTTACAGACCTCTGATCATTTCCAGTTTATTCCTCCAGTTTGTCATGACCCTTATAATTTCAAACTGTGCCTTCCCTTGTAGTGCTCTCCCCTTCATGCCCACTGCAACCTCCGCAGACATCTGCTTTATCCCATCCTCCAGGTCATCTGTAAAAATACACAAGGTGGACCCTGTCCATTTTGATTGCTATCAGTCATAAACAATCTCTGAGCATAGTTTCCTGAACAAAGTTGTATATTTAATTGCCATTTGCCCAGAGTGTGCTTCCTTATCTCTGCTGTCAGTATACCACATGAGGCAGTGACAAACACTACCGACTGCTTCTCCTCCACCAGGGAGATTTGTCATATTGCTGCAGAAGTCTAACAAATTGACACAAGTTCTCTCTGACAAATCCTCTCTGTAGCTCATTTTGTGGCTTTCATAGAGGTGCTCACAAATATTGGTTCCAATGGTTTTCAGTAAATTGTTGCCTTAGATCAAGGCAGGGCTGTGGGGAGCTGGAGACTGGCCCCACTTGCAGGGGCTCCTGGGATGTGGGCAGGGAGCAGCAGGGGCTGAGCAAGGACAGCCAGGGCTGGCAGTGCTCTCATACCCCTGATAGTTTGCTTTGTTTCAGAACAATGAAAATCTTGCTGTTTAGCCATGTTGGTCTCTTCTGACGTTGCCCACCAGCTTTTGCCTCAAAAGAACAGTCTGTGTTGGTTCCATCAGTACTGCTTTTCAAACAGCCACTGACATCTCTGAAACTAGCCTTCCTGAACCCACTGTTGGTGTTTTGTGGTTCTGACGCCATCCTTCTCAAGGGATTATGAATCTCACTGCTCTCAATGAAATCATTTTCAACCACCACATCCTCAGCTGGCTCTTTGCTGCTGAAGAGGGTCAGCCCTCGCAGACAACATCCCCCTGCTGCTTGCCTTTGCTGGCTCCTAAACTGAGACATCTCATTCCTGCATCCAAACCGAGACATCTTGCCCCTGTATCCAAACCAAGATATTTCACTCCTGAATCCAAAGGAAAGCTGGGTGCTCTGAATTCTCTCCTAGTCCTCTCTCATCATCTCTTGGCTTGCTGAAAATCCCTGTTATCTTCAGGTTGTTTGCTTGGCTTAATTCCACCAGTTGCTCATCCAGCAGTTGTCATTCCTGGTTTTGTTGCTTGTAGCAGATTCCCTCCATGAAAGTAGACATGCTTGTCCCTTCTGCCAACAGGCAGAGATTTCTTACAGCTGGTCAGCCTGGATTTCAGGGTAAGGGCTTCAAAGTGTTTCTTTTAACTAAGCCTTTCTCTTATCTGTTCTCACAGGACAAGCCTTTTGTATTAGTAGGCTACTTGATACTGCTGCAAGAAAGGGACAACAATGTGAGGTGATCCAACACAGCCACTGTTTACTTTTTTCTTTCTGAGCAGCTGCTTGGATGTCAGTGGAAAGGACTCCTGTCTATGTCCTAGTAGTATCATCACTCAGGCTTTATATTCAGCTACTTCCAGAGGCCAGACCCTTCCTCATCTTCCTCCCCACTCCCACAGTGCTCCCCCAGCCAGTCCTATATGTCTGCATGGCCAAAGAGGAGCCCCGGTCCTCTTTCACTTCCTCTCCAGCTGCAAAACTCACCTTTGATCAGCAGAGAACCCTCTCATCATCACTGCTAATGGGAACATCAGAGACGGAGGCAGGCTGGGCCATGGCCAAGCCAAGCACACCCAAAACTATGCTGTCTATGAGGAACCTTCCCACCTAGGGAAGACAGTATCAGGGAAACCTAGTCTGATGCTCTCATCAAATTGACTGTTATTAACTCCCTATGAATAAGGAAAAAATAAGTTACTTTGTACTGTCCTTGCAAATAGCAAACTAAGATTTGGCCCACACTACTGAGGAGTCAGCTGGATCCAGTTGTAGCTACCTGAATTACTCTAGGAACTATCTCACACCAAGTAAATAATTATTTTGGGTATTTATTAAATGCTTCACTGGTTTTATTTATTCTTCAGGTGTCTTGCATTAGTTTACAAGTATTTTATGATGGCCTACTGTCCTTTTTATTTCCAGTATTCTTTTAAAATGAATATACACCTTAACAGTTTCATACACTTGTCTGGCTTACCTACAATCTTAATTCCTAAAAAGGCTTATTGCACCCATTCCTTATCCTGTGTTAAATTTCCTCCCACTAGATTAGCAAGTTGATATGTAAAATTGCCCTTTTGTGTGTGTTTGTGTGTGAAGGGGCTCTTATCTTTGCTCCTCAGCTTTTGGAACAACATCCTGCCACTGACAAAACCTAAAAGTCTGCTGCCAATGCCAGATACGCAGTTCTGTCTTTCTCCCCAGGATGCTTCCATCCCTGCCAGTGCCTTGACTGCAGAGACTGGCAGCAATATTTGTGCCCCCACATCTATGCGTGTTCCTGCCAGAGCCTCAGAGTTATTTTGGCTCTGCTTTGGGTCCTTTCCCAACCAACACCATGATGTGTGTGCACAGCATTTGTGCAGCATGGGCTACTGATTGATCTGGTGGCTGGCTGAGCCTGGGTAACTGCTCAGCAACATCTCTTGCTACCTGGGAGCTTCCATCTGTGCTCCTGGGGCGTTGCAGCAGCCTCTGCCTCCTCCTTATCCCTGTTCCTCTGGGAACCTATTTATTGTACAGGGTGTACATTCACCACCATTGTCCTTACTTACCTCCAAGGAATGCTGACCAACACATGGGGGTCTTCAGTAGTTGTGTCTTCTCCCTTTTTAATTGGGTCTGGGTACTCACTGCAGCAAGTATCGCATGTGCTTTGTTTCAGTTTGTTTTTGTTCAGTGAAAACTATGGGAGAACATGGAAATCACTTGGCCTTTCTGCTGAAAGAAGTATTTTGCCATGATGGCCAATAGCCGCAACTTCCTAAGAAACTTCTGCTTCTCTACAGAAGTTCTGTTTTTTCAGCTAGGAGCTGTGGGCAATCCCAGATAAGTTTCGCATTGCTCCATGTGATTTCACAGCTGCTGCTAAAAAAAATATTGTAAATATTAAACTTAGCTCATTCAGACCTTGAAAAGTAAAATGGCTGTAAGGGGCAGAGGGGATGCACAGGCTTGGATAAATCTCATTTATCTCTCTAAAGAGAAAGGACAAAAGTCCACAAAATTGGGAAACGAAACAAAACAAAACAAAAACAAACATAAAAAAAAAAAAACAAAAAAAAAAACAAAACTAAAATGTTAAAAAAGAGGCAACAGTATCCTTTGGATTTTAATTTTTGCATTTTTATGTGTGCTGTTAATTACACCACAAACATATTGAAGTGTTAGGTTTTTCGACAAGTCTTGAATTTTAGGTCATTTTGTAAAGCAGCAAGTCACTCCAGAGCAGCTAAGTATGGTGGTGAAAAATTGTTTCATTGGTGACTGCAGTAAACAGCCTAATAAATCTAAGACAACAGAAAAACTCAGGGTGCTCAGTTACAGCAAGAGATTAGCCTTGTGTTCCAGAGGTACTGCATCCTGCCCAGCCGCCCAGGTCCAGCCCTGTTTCCCAGCTCACAGTCACGCTGGGCTCTGTCATTCAGTCATGATTTATTTACCCAGGCTGTTAAGTTGTCTTGGCACTTCCACAAGAACTTGTAATGGATATGTAGCTGGCAGAGGGCATGTGTACACAGCGCAATGCTGTGCAGCATCAGAGATACCCATCTGGCTGGGAGGGAGCCAGCACACCTACATGGAACAGCAGAACACACTGCAAAAATGCAAACCTGAAAGCCCAGCCACGTTCAACCACAAAAGGGAATTAGCTCAGCTCAGCACTGCATGTGCCCGGCTTATGTCCCCCAGACCAGCAGGGTAAGGGCCAGCAGAGAGATCTTAGTGATCATCTTTACTGTGCAAGGCTGGTGCCTGGTGCTCCCCAAGCACCAAGGTGCTGCCTTCTCCTGGTGGTAAAACAAGCTCTTCTCTCAGCTTCTTCTGTGCAGTAAATACAGAAATATCATCCTCTCTTTCCTCCTTCTCCTTACTGAGCACTGGCTACCACCAAGTTGACCTTTGACAGAATATACTTGTAATACTATTTATGTCTTGAATTGCTTACATACTTTGTCAAATAATGGATTTACATCACATCTAGTTGATGTATGAAGTCCAAACTTGATTTATAAGTCCTGTCACTTCGTATGCTTTTGCATTCATTTAAGAGCCATTGAGCTGATTTATGGCTTGAGCTTTTGAACTATAAATCACAATTGTATTCTACATTTCCTATAACTTCTTTGTAATCCAGCACTTTCTACTTTTGTTATAAGCTTTGCTTTACTAGCTTATCTATACAAACAGAAAAAAAGGTGCCATGCTTAATGAGCTGAATGAAGCTGTATATATAGAAGATATACTTCACAATGCACCTTTAACACCACCCATCTCATCATCCAAGGTAAAACTATTCTAGCTTTTGTATAACCACAGCACACATAATCCCATTAACCACTCTGCATCCCTGTACAGGTCGTTGCCTAACTCAAACCAATATCTTTGAGTATCTGTGGTTTGAACCACTGTTTCCCTAGATCTGACGACCCACATGGGACAAATAGCCAGCATGCATTTGTACCGGCTCAGTACACCTGAACTGAGCCCTCGGTGTCTTTCTCCATGATGAACTGAATCTCTTTCTATACTGATGAAGTTTCACTGACTATTTTTCAAGCTTATTTTTAATTTTATACTTTTCACTTTGGACACTTGGGTTCTCCCATTGTATCAAGAGCGCATCATTGCTTTGCTGGGAAACTTAAGTGGCACATGGATATCCTGATCATCCCCATGTAAAATCTGAATATTTTTACCCCCAAGCACCATGTGTCTATCAGCTTTTATCCCACAAAACCATGCAGTATGTCCATTGGCATTATTAGTACAGGCTGTGCTATGTAGCCCTGCACACAGTACAATGGAGGGTACATCAGAGGAATGCCCTCACAGAGGATGAGTTCCCCTTTAGGACACAAAGCACCCCAGCATCTTTTTCTTGGCCTCTACCTCTGTTGTCATTTGTGCTCACCCACTGCTAGCTCCAAACTTTCATCTCACCATGGAAGTGGGAAGCTGAGGCCATGCTCAGCTTTGGGGTTATACAACAAAGAGGTGGTGAAACCAGGAGAGCATAGGATGGCAGGACAGCTGAGTACAAAGCGACACTTGACCATAGCAGGTCTCACAGTGGAAAGTTACCAAGGCCTTCTGCGCACAAAGAAATAGTATTAACACAAACCTAGAGAGATGGCAAGCCACTAAAACCAGAGGTTTTTCATGAGGGAGACCTCAGACAATTAGTACTGACTGTGCTTCATACTTCAGCATTAGAAGTGTGAGTTACCATCTGAGTATTTTGGTGGTTACTTTTGCTTATGAGCACCCCATGCTCTTAGCAGAGCCAGGAAAAGGAGTGCTTACAGCCTATTTAATTATTCTCCCTAAATTTTCAGTTTAAAACAGATGTAATGTTCAGCAACTTACTGGAGATGAAGGCCTCTCTTCACATGTGATAGCAAAGTATCTCTTAGGAGCTAGGATGGGAAACCCTGGCATGCATCTGTATATTATACATTAACTATATATATTAACAGAGATGTCTTCTGCTGTTATGCCTGAGTCTCTATAACGGTCAAATATTTTCTTTCAGGAAAAATGGCTTGTGTCACTCATTTGTGGCTTTATCAATAATATTTCAGGAAAAGCTGGAAGACTTTAACACCAGAAGATTACAAAAGCAAGTTCAGCTACAACAACAACTCACATTCAAAGAAGTGAAAAGGAAACCTCTCTCATGAGCTTCAGTAACAGCTGGGTATTTCCTTATACAAAGCAACAAAATTGCTCATATGGATGGGAACTGCCAAAGTCCTAAGGTAGACACCTAGACCCTTTGCTCCCTCTGTACTTGGTGTAGCATACAGCCCTTGTATGTCCTTTTAGAGCAGTTAGGTTTTGTGACCATGTACTGGTGATTGAGCAAGGACAGTAGGCAAGGTCAGAGAAAAGCCTTTAAAAGAAATGAGTATTTGATTCTTTATTCAGAACTTGTGACTAAAAACCAGACATGGGAACACTGACCAAAAAATAAGAAGTGCCAAAACATCTGTTCCAAAGACCAAAATGATTGCCAAGAGATCATTATCGTCACCACTTTGTGATTGACATTGCTGCTCCCACAGACTGTTTCTGTGAATGGCTAACCCATAAGTTGAGTATCACAAGTTTGGAAGTAGACAGTTTGCGTGTGACACACAATAGCGTTCTACGTGTCCCCATGATACACACTAAAAGATCTGAGCAAATTGTTGTAAGAGCACTGCCAGGAGCAAAGGAAAGGCTGCAGAAGTTCAAGTCACAGTACTTTGTGTTACAATAAAACTTTCAGTCTACATTTTCCACCCTCAGCTGACTGCTGAGAGCTAAGCAGGAGACAGTCTCAACATCAACCCCTTAACACACACAGAGGGGCCATGTACTTGCAGGCACTGACCTGAAATGCTCTGAAGAGTGCAATAACAAACCAGTTTATATAAAAGGCAAGGAAAGGCTGTGTTTACAGCCAATGATTCTGGTGATGAAAAATAATGACTTTGGTGTATGCAACAGCCCTATTGATTCCAAGTGGCTTACGGTATTTCTACACAAGAGAGATGTACCACGTACCATGTCTATCTCAACCCATGTGCTACTCCAGGGCCATCCTGAACCAGTGCATTAACAAATGGACAGAGACTTCAGTACCTGTAGAAACTAGATGTATAGAATGTTTCTAAAATGGAAGACTTACCTAAGGAATTCCCAAGGAGGGGATTTCCAGGACAAAAAAAGCAAAGCAGAAGCAGCACAGACCTGAGCAATTCCCCAGAATGTAGCTGTCACAATTCTTTATAGTTCTCTTTTTCTGCTACAGTGTTTGGGGTGGGTGTTGCTTTGGGGAGTTTTCTGGAAGGTATTGCCAAAAGGCTGAATGGTTTAAAGGAGAAAAGCAGCTAAAAGTCATCTTTCTTCCATTCTTTTCTCAGTTAAAGTTTTAGACTCTTTTTACTTAGGTGCAGATGGCAACGCTTGTAGATGAGGAATGCTTCTGACTTAAGAGCAATGGTCATGACAGGCTTGTGACTTATTGAAGCAGATGTCTAAGGTCTTTTAAGATCTTTTATGATCAAATTGTTCTGTCAGAAGAAACATATCCTTTAATGATTACACTGATGAATTTTATTTTCCATTTATATAAGCACTGTTTCAGAAATCACAGTTTGAGAGGTTCCAAGTAGAAACATGACTTGTTACATACTCACAGCTAGCAATGTTTCCCTTCTGTGCAGGTGTCCCTTTTTCCCTCAGATGGTAGTGAATTTGTCCTGGTGTTTGCTGAGAACAAGGGAATGTGCTAAAATGGTGTTTATACAGTTAACCCTTTTTTAAAAAACAAAACTAATAACTAGTTTAGGCTTGGTATCACGTGTGGCAGCCAGCTTTGAGTGTATAAAATATTGAAGAAACTAGAAATCAGAGTATTTTGCCTGCTTTGCTCTCTTAAGGAGTAGTTGCCTAGGAATCCTACATCCATATGGATCTAATATTTCTGAAAGAAAGCATTAATCATCACGTTATTTAGGCACCACCAGTCCTGAGCTGGTGTTTATGGTTAAATAAATCAAGCTGCAAACAGGTTTGCACAGCCTTTTTTCTGCTTTGGGCAACTGCACACAAAGGTTGGGTGCCACCGTGGCACAGGGCAAAAGTAGAATTTTCAGGTGATTTTCCCTCTCTAAAAATTCATTGGAAGAAAATAGTGACCAGATGTTTAAAAAACAATAAATTGCTACCATGAATATTTTCAAATCAAGCATTTGAAAATTACTCATTGTACTACAGCCATTCAGGGCCACTTGCAACTCCTATGACCTACAGGCTGAAGGTCAGCTCTCTCCTCAGATCTGTGACAAGCAGCAGAGGAGAACTGGTCATGTCCATGTTTTGACACAATGTTTTCTGCTAGGCAGCCATAGCCCTGAAATAAAACTGCTTGGAGGTGTTCTGCTGAAGATATTGAACTCTCAGTATGCAGATGCGATGATCACTTACATCACTGAATGTTGCTGCATGGAGTAAGAGTTGGTCCCTACGACAGAGAAATGGGCACACACACGAGTAACACCCACAGCTCGTTTCCTTGGCAAACCAGGTTAGCATCCCTGTTTGGTGCAAGCACTAGGCAGCATTTAGAAATGAAAAAACAAAAGGGCCCATCTGTTGATGTCCTGGGTTCAGCAGTAGCAGTCAATTTTTCTCCTTCTTGGTAGCTGGTGCAGCACTGTGTTTTGACTCAGACTGGGAACAGCACTGATAACACTGATGTTTTTAGTTGTCGCTAAGTAATGTTTATCCTAATCAAGGACTTTGTGAGCCTCATGCTCTGCCGGGGAGGAAGGGAGGCTGGGAGGAAGCAGGGACAGGACACCTGACCCAAACTGACCAAAGAGGTATTCCATACCATAGCACGTCATGCCCAAGATGTAACTGAGAGTTACCCGGAAGGGCAAGTTCTCTCTGGGGGTTGGAGGAGGTATTTGGTCAGCATTCGGTCAGGCAGGGTGTGGTGAGTTATCTGTCGGTGGTTGGTGAGATGCTGTATTCTTTTCCCTTGTTATTTCCTTTATCATTATTATTACTGGTGGTAGCAGCAGTGATTTGTGTTACACCTTAGTTACTAAACTGTTCTTATCTCAACCTGTGGGAGTTGCATTCTTTTGATTCTCCTCCCCTCCCTCTGGAAGCGGGGGAGGGCAAGAAAGGGGGGTTGAGTGAGTGAACAAGCTGCATGGCTGGGTTTAAACCACAAAAGTTGACTAATACAAATATATTTCAAAGCAGCTTCCATCAGCTAGAGCTACTGCCACATCTGTGCAGTAGATGAGGTAGTGATCCTGCAAAAAACCAAAGTGTATCATAAATCATTGCATTAGGTACCCAGATTTAGCCTGCATTTTAATACATATATACAAAACTTCAAACCTTAGACATAGTACTTCATACTTAAGAGGAATACCTTTCTGTGTTTTCACTAGAAGTTGTTTGTTTCGTCTGTAGCAGGCTTTTTATGTACAGCCTTTAGGCCAAAGAAGTGCCCTTCCATTGCCTTATAACATTTTCTTTACCTCCAGTAAGATGTAAGCTGTTAAACACCATACACAGTAGTCATATTTTTGTTGCCATGATAATTTTGACATTATGTGGCAGTGGTGACCGAACACCAAACATTTCCAAGGGAGAATCTGTCAGTGTATACATCATGGCATGATCTCTAACTACAGTTACAGCTGTATCACTTTAAAAGGGTTGGGCAATTTGGCTTTCCATCCACAAGTGACTAATTTTTAGAAATTATCAATTTTCAGTACTCTGGAGATGACGTTTTTGAAGTCCAAAGTTTTTGTAGTTTTAATGACTCCAAACCTGCCACTAACAAGCACAAATTTTACAGAATAAATATTTAATGCATAATATATTATAAACATAAAAAACCCCAATGCATTCTTATATGTGCTCATCACCAAAATTAAAAGATGGCAGTACAAAATGAATGATTTGACAGGCTGGGCCTTGCTGGGCCAAGAAAGGCTGAAAAATATCCAGTGTTTGCAAGCATCAGTTTGCTTGGCTGTTGTAACTGATATCATTCTGTGTATTGCAAATGCAATCCCATCAGGAGCACTATCTCAATAGCAAAAAATTGCTTATTGATACAAATAATAACCTTGTTAATAACCTTGTTTAAGAATTGATAGTTACTCCTCAAAACTGCTCATAAAATCTGTGTGTGGTACACTCACAGTGAAATTTCATCCTCTTGGGTGAATCCAGCAGGATGCAAACTATTGGCAGTTATCCTTGCAAGAAACTCCAAGCTTGCTTTTGAGTTAGTTTGCCTGCCAAAGCTGGAACATCTCACTTAAAACATTCTTCATCATTGCTGGCTGACAAGATCTTCCTTCCCAGCAAACAGCAGCTGTCCCTGCCTACTGGCTGTAGTGTGAGGGGATAAGAAAACAAATTCAAACACTGATATTTGCTACAGAAGTCACATAATATCATAGAAGAATAGTTCGGGTTGGAAGGGATCTTAAAGCTCATCTAGTTCCAGACCCCTGCCACAGGCAGGGACACCTCCCACTAGATCAGGTTGTTCAAAGTCCTGTCCAACCTGGCTTTGAACAGGATGGGGCATACACAATTTCTCTGGCCAACCCATTCCAACATCAACCTTAGTGACACTTATACTTCCTGAGAAGGAATTTGAGCATCTGAATGTCAGACAAACACCTTGCAGTCTGTGTCTTTTCATTTTCAGTTTAAGAGGTAGGCATATACTTAGCTTTCCCTTTTTCCAAGTGCAAATCCTTTCCTCTACAGATCTGATTGTTTTCCTTCATCAGTTCTACCCAGATGGGCAGTCTGCTTTGTAGTTTCACCTGGTGCAATCTGAGGTTATCTGCTGTGCTCAGTACTGATGGTGAGACCAAATCAACCAGAGCCTTGAGGTGGAACTGCTCCACATATTACATGAATGACGTAACTTCTGAGATACAAGTATTTAAACAGCCTTCTAGGGAAGGGTCCCTCCCTCAGGGCTGCTGCCAGTCTCACCCTGCCCCGCTCTCCACCTGCTCAGGCTCAAAGCCTTTGGGGCAGTTGCAGTCTACCCTCCCTTTTTAGCAGAACATATATAGGAAACACAGGCTGCCCCAAACTGCCCCAAACTGTAACCACACAAGCTGGACAACAAAGGCTATGAGAAGCAATATGTTCCTCATCTTTCAGTGACAGGTGGCATTTTATAAACAAGACCTGTCTTCTCTGCGCTGTAAATGTTCACAAGGTTGGATGCACGGAGGACTGAAAGCAGCATTTCCAACTTGAACCTCCTCTTACTCCTGCAGTGCTCTGAGCTCACTAGGGTCTTGCTTCAGCAAAGATTAATCTGCTGCAGTGAAAGTCCAAACTGCCAGGAGGAGGACAAGAAACCTTGCTGGCAGACCTGGCCAGCCTGCACAGGCTTTGCCAGACTCCTGAATAAGCACATCTCTGCATGACTGCTCAGTGCCATATGCATGTTTTTCCAATCAGCTCAAAACATTGCTTGGTTTTGCACCAAGCATGGCAACAGGATGCTTCCCTGACTTCTCAGCAGACCACTGAAGGACATGTTCAGCACACTGGATTCTTTCATATATGAGATTGCTTATCTGTAGGCATCTCTTGTTCAGCTTTCAATTTCTTACTCAATGCAAGACTCAGATAAGCCTTTCCACTCATCATTACTGCTGTTAAAAGGTTAACTCTTTAGCTCATATCAGCCTCACTGACTGCTTGCCATCTGACTTAACGTGGTCACTGACATGTAGGCTTTAAATCCACAATGTGTCTGCAGTCTGTAGCCCAGTATTTAAGCTGGCATATTGGTCTTTTAACAACCAAGAATGCACTGGGAGGAAATTCCATTCTTATTTAGTATGTGTGCACATTTGTAATGACAAATTCTGCTTTAACAAGTAACAAATAATCCAAAGCCCTTTAAGCATCTGAAGGGGGTCTATAGGGATTCTGGGGAGGGACTTTTCATCAGTGACTGTAGTGATAGGGCAAGGGGTAACAGGTTAAAACTTAAACAGGGGAGGTTTAGATTGGATATAAGGAAGAAGTTCCTTACTGTGAGGGTGGTGAGGCACTGAAATGGGTTGTCCAAGGAAGTTGTGAGTGCTCCATCCCTGGTGGTATTCAAGGCCAGGTTGGACAGAACCTTAGGTGACATGGTTTAGTGCAAGGAGTCTCTGCCATGAGGAGGGTTGGAACTAGATGATCTTAAGGTCCTTTTGAACCCTAACTATTCTATGATTCTATGTACAAATCAGAAGGGTTGTGTCAGAGAATCTCTGTACCGAAGAATAAGGCAATAGTGGCGAATTATCCCAGAGACAAATAAACCATATTTACTATATTTGAGTATGGACAACTTCTCCTGAATGATTTCCACATCATATACTGTACAGGTCAGAAAGCTACCTGAACTGAAGAGAGAGTTGAAATGAGCTAAATGAGCAAGAGAGCTGAAATGAAAGCTGAACAGTAACTGTAAATTGGGCATTTCCCAACTTGTGCACAGCAAGCCAGAAATATTCTTCTAACCATTTTGGCATGTGAATCTATTAATTTAGCTTGACATTTAAGTAAGACAAAAAGTAATGGACCAAGTGCATGACTTAGTCTCAAGTTCTCAGCATATATCTGTACTCTGTCTGCATGAGTTTGTAGTCTTACAAGAATGAAAGCAGTGCTCATGCATTTGATCTATGTTAGGATACTGAGGTGAGGAAGCATGTGTGCTTGTGTGCAATGGCACCTGGCTGACCACATAGACCTGTCTGGGAAGGGAGTGACTTTAACAAGGTTTTTGATCAGCAAAAAGCTGAGCAATGATGTAGCTAGTTGCTATGTGGAAGTGTCCTGCCAATGATTCAGGACTGTCAGGGTGCAGGAGGGTACATCAAAGTATTCTGCATTCCTGGGTGGGGAGGAGCAGCATGAATGGGGAGGAAGGGTCTTTTGTAAGCATTAACAAAGTGTTAAAAAAGGAGAACATGCTCAGAGGCATTGCCTCACTCCAAGTGTCCCTCTAATCCCTCCAGGCATCATGGCAGAAAGGGCAGGTTGATGAGGCATCCTCAGAAGACAGCTTTTTTGTCTCCATCTTTGTCTCCTCACTTCTGGGGCCATGAGGATCAAAATATAGGTCAGAGTCATCCAAAGCTTAGTACAGAGCGCAGGCCCCAAATCTAAGACTGTGAAACATGAAGCATGGGTTTAACACAAAGGCAGAAACTGAAAATGAGACAGGTACCTGAAAGTGTAAGAGGCTACTGACATGCTGTAATGTTTACGTCCTTATACCAGGTGGTGGGAAGCATATTAAATATATGTTGGGGAATGTTGGTGAGGTTGTATGGGAGTCTGTCAAAGTGAGATGCAAGTGATTAAAGTGAGATGGTTTGGAGGACCATTCTCAAACATGTTCTGCATCTGTGTCTATTTTCTGTAAGTTGTGGAAATAGTTCAGTGAACTATTCCTTCAGGTATGCCTGGGTTTGCCCCTAGATGGACCTACAGATAGAGATGCTACTATTCTAGCACATATGCAGCATGAGCCATCAAAGAACCAGAGCCCTGAAGTAAAACAAGAAGCAAAACACGCTAGTATAAGGCGCAGTTTGTTGTTTGGGGACCAACAGCTTGCTGCTTTCCACAAAGCACAACTAGTGAGAACATGACTTCACTGATATGACTGAGCTGTGGGTGAGGGTATTAAAAAGCTCAAATGAGTAAATCAGGTGATACTGGTAAAACCATCCCCAGTCTGTACAGATTGTGGCTCCATTACTTAGCCACAAGGCTGCAGAGTCTGTTTTACTTGAAAATATGAGACAGCTCAGGCAGCAAGACTCTGACTGAAAATACTTTGTTTTGTCTGTAAGGGTATGAAGGATCAGGCGTGTCTTTCAAATACAAGTTCTTCCTGGAGTAGAGAAGAGTAAATCGCTGGTCACCCATGAAACTTTTATTTCTGGATCTGGAAAAATAAACTCAGCAAAGTAAAACCAGTCTCATAAGAGAGAAAAGAAAGGAGAAAAACATAACTTAAAGCAAAGAGGTGGTGTATGTGATGGTGTAAAAGGAGAGGGGGTATGTGTGTGTCTGAAAATGACTTGGAAAATCACTTGATAGAAGAATCCTTTTCCTAGACAAAGTGGACACCCTACAGAATTTGAGTAAAGACTGTGTCTTTTGTAAAAAAGCCATATTTATAAAAATAATACACTAGGGAATATTGTATTTATAGCACTGTGTTGGATAGTCGTCTGTCTTTGCTTTTTATTGTATATACTTATAGGCAGGGGACTGACCTGGTAACTGATAGCGTAATCAACATCTGAAAGTCCATCAAGCAACACAGAAATCCCAAGTTGAAATTTTGTAGTAACTTTTTCCCCAGATGGCTGAATAAAGCTGCTTGGTGAGACTCTGGGTATATGTAGGAGTGTATTTTCAAACAATCATTTCTGGAAAGTTGGTTGGAGACCTGGGAAGCTTGGTTGCAGACACATAACAGCTATTCATGTTGTTAATGCAGAGAATATCACAGATTCATGAGGAAACCCTGGAGCAAAACAGTTAATAATATCGTGTAAACATTTTCCATACAGAGGTCACATATGACTGACACACAGCACTACCGATTTGATAAAACACTTTTGTAGACTAAAACAACATAAGCCAGGCTGTCACTCATTTGAGCCTTAGCCTCAAGGCTTATTTAAGATATAGAAATGAAAACGAAGTGTGTTTTACTGATACTCTCTCCTGCTTCTCTTCCACTGGTGCTGGAAGGAGTGGTAGGAGTTCAGTACATGTTGGAGGAAATTGTGGTACCTATTGGTGAATGACACTGCTATTTGTACTCTGTGCCCTACATGACCCAATCAATTCTCTGTTACAATAAACACTACAGCCTGACTAAAGAATTTAACCTTAGAAATACTGAACCCAAAACAAATGTCATTTAATCTAGATTGGATACCTTTTGTTTGTTTTTTTATTAAAATTGTTCATAAGATTCTATTTCCTGTGGCAAACCAAGAGCAACAGAAGAAGAGATATGTAATTAAACATAATTCTTGATGATCTTGTATCAAAACACCAGTGCTCAGCTGCTGCCATACCTCATTCTGCTCTAGTCGTTCTAATATGCTGGTCTAAACATTCAAATAAACAATTTTAACCAGGAATTCATAAATATCAAACCTTACTAAAAAGTCAACCTTCTATGTTTATCTCTATTGTATTACTATATATTAGGCACTCTACCCCAGCTCAGGATTTTAAAATGATGGGTTTGTGCCCAAATGTAGAGTTTTGATTGATATGACAGCAGACTATTCCTGTCTCCTCACACCCCTTTTGTAAAAAAGACCTGTTTCTAGAAAGAAATACATGGTGCTATTGCAGTTGGCTATCTAGGTGAAGGGTTTCCTTATTGTGTCTGTTACTATCAGCTCAGGATGCTTTTGCTCATTCAAACTTATGTCTAAGACAAAAACAAAATATTACAAAACTTGAGGTAGGCAGAGACTAAAACAAGGGTATTTTTCTCAGTCCTTGCTAATGTAGGTATAACTAGAAAGGTTTAACAATCCTGCCCTTAATATCAGTTTGCTGACCAGTTGCCTAACCTATCACTGTGAAGGAAGCCATAGAGCTGGCTGGCTGATCTGAGTCAACTCCCTCTCCAGATGAACCCTCAGCACGATTTTGTCATCCCCTACCAGTGGAAAGAATCCCATCAAAAAATATGAAATACGCTGAACCTATGCCAATTAGTGAAAATATAGATTACATTGATGCAGAGATGTACCATAACTGATATGCACAAAAATTTCCCTGCTTTACTGAGAACTTATGCAGAAAGTGTCATTGTGTTATCCATCAGGAGGCTGTTTATTCCATCCAAATACAGTGTTTTATTGTATATTTCAATCTGCGCTAGTTGTCTTATCATCTGTTGCATTAAACCCTGAAGACTTTCATAATTTATTTAATGACAATTAAGACCAAAGAGCAAGAAGGCTTCATTGTAGGGCTCAGTGGTTCTCAGAGAGAAACATTAGAAAAAAAAGCACTTGAGAACTGAGAAAACCAAGGTGTTTTGAAAAAGAGGGGTACATTTGTTGATGATGCCAGTTACTGAAAGACAAAGGCTAGCTGCACAATCTTCCTTTACAGATGTAATGTTTTATCTTAGCACATACAGTATACTGGTGTTATGGTGGCTCTGATGGCCAAAGAACATTAGGATGACAAGATCTGTAATCATTATCTCTTATTAGACCAACCCATATTTGGAAAAAAGGTTAGGATTTTGGGCAGAGAGGCTCTTGTATGCATAAAACCTTGTCTCCAATTTCTATCACTTGACAATGTTTGGAATATACATCATTAAAAATGCAACAATGTCATTTCTTCAGTGTTAGGCTATTTGGAATCTATATTTGAAGAGTCTCAGGCAAAATAAGAAAGAGGTCTTTTTTGCCAACCTCATCACTGTTACAAGCACTGTGATTGACTCTGGGTTGTTAGTTCATTTTGATCTTGAGGGTAAATCCAAATGAGTGGCATGTATTCAATTTGGATCAAGACTTGACATCATTGAGAAGATTTGTCATGAAAATGTATTAGCCTTCACTTCAATCTTCGGCATGCATGATACAATTATATTTGTACTGTACATACAGCAGTGCAATTCTGAGTGGGGACTTTCTTGTAAGAAGATAGAATCCCATGGTCACAAACTTTATATATTTGTGACTCCCCCTAGGGTCAACAAATCTGATTTCAGGGACTGATGACTTCAGGACAAAGAAGACGTTTAGAACATTGATTGTGTTTAGTTTCAATCTGCATTGAATTTCAATATATTTTTATTAGTACTAATGCTAAACATCGGTGCAACAACAAGCTTTGTTCTGAAGATTTATGTTTAGTAATGCACAGCATTTTAAGAAAAATCCACTACAGAAATCATTATTCACTTTAGTGTTAAAATGATTATATATGGTTGCTCAAATATAATTACTAATAAGGACTCATTGATAATAAGGGGTTTTCCTAATGATGTCTATCAAGGACCAGCTGTCTAGATAATATTCCTCAACATTTCCATGTGAACTCTGAAGGAAAATACAGGTGGGTTATCACTGTGCAAGGAGTCCAAAGATCAATCAATCGTGAAAAGGAATGGTCATTTACATAGCAGGGACCATTGCTTAGTCAGATGGTGGAACATGGGCAAGGATCTGAATGTTTTCTCTGGCTCTGGGTTTGTATGTATCTTTTAGCAGTGATAGCACATCTGGCTGGTTTGAGCTTTCCCAAGCAGAAGACAGGGAAAGGCTTCTCGCTGCAGTGATCAGTATCATGGTCAGCCAAGAGGAATGGTGTAGGCAAAAGGAACGGCTTCAAGAGTGGCCCTGGATATGCACAGAAGTGACAGGCTGGATGAAAAAAGCTGCTGCTGAGGATGTGAACCACTGCTGTCCTTTCTTCTTCTTCATTGTCACTCCCATCTCAACCTCAAGGCCATATATTTCTGACAGGTCTAAATCAGTTATATTATTTCCTCATTGCTGGACTCTAATCTCATATAAGGATGCTTGGCAGAAGAGGACAGAGATTGTTTCTGGGTTATAGTAAGAACTCAGGAAGTCTCATAAACAGGGCAGAGCTACAGTAATAAAGGATGGCAAAACAGCAAAACTCAAGTGCACTTTGAAAGAATAATAAGCCTGTCAAATCCTTAGCTTGTGATATATTGTGACTATACAACAATGATTCAAACTGTTAAAAATATATCTAATTACACTACAAAAGTTATACAAATGAATATATATTCTTTCTAAGCATAAAACCCTCCCAAACAAACCCCTTCAAAAAAATCCAAAACTAACCAAAACAAAAAAACAAACCCAAACCAAATCTTGCAACATTCTTAAGGCTGAGTTATAGGGGGGTTTACCCAAATTCTGTACAATATTTTGGGAAAAAAAAAAAAAAAAAAAAAAAAAAAAAAAAAATAAATTTTAAAAAATAAAAATCCCTACTACATCACACCCTGCATTTTTTACTTTTCGGTATTATCATTTTCTAGTGACATCTGAAGGATATTGGTACCACTCAGTGTAAATCCACCCTATGAAAACTGTGCAAAACCAAACTATTTTTTACAGTAAAAACTCTACAAGTATTCTGTGTAAAAATGAACCNTTGGGAAAAAAAAAAAAAAACAAACCAGAAATGAAGTTTACTTTTACTTATGCAAATAGTTTTACAGAAAAAGAAGCCTGTAAACAAGCAGAAGTTCAAATTTAAAAGAAATAACTAATAATTTAAGGCAGTAATGAAAGTAGATATGGTATAATTTTTTGTTTGTTTTTGTTGCTCATCAGAAAAGATCTCCACTTTACACAAAGTCATTTGGAATTAGGGAGTGGGGCTCTAAGGAGCAACTGAAGTCAAGTATGCTTCACTAACAGTAATTAACAGCATGTGAGCAGTAGTACCCTGCTGCAGTGAAACAGGATTAAGCAGGATGAAGGAACTCATTACTTTGAGAAAGATTCCATTTTCTTTTAATGCTGATGTAAATCTGCAGTAACTTCAATGGCTTTAATATAGTCACTCATGTTAGACAATAGTAGAGAACATAATTTATGCCATTGTCCTTTACTGGAATTCACAACTCATGGACATTAATCCAAACGGTCATTTTGAAAACCGCTAATATTGAATAAGCAGTAACTGCCTGCATGCAAGTTTTTGTGCATGCAACTGTTCCATATAGTTTTTTCCAATGTATAAATGGAAGCTACAATCCACAGGAAGAAGGCTTCTTTCAGTTGCTTATTTACATTTGTTATTAAACAAATCCCAATGCTAGACAACTACTTATTTCTGAGAAAACTCAAGGTCCATATCCAATGGAAATATGTTTGCTAACAGACCACATGGAACAGAATAAACATGTAATTATGTCTTTCTGAAACTCCAAGAGGATCAGCTAAGGTGTAATTTGTCATGTTATTCTGGTTTTTAATACCTCACAGTAAACTGTCTAATTATATAAATTCATGTTGGCTCTCATGTTAGAAACATTTTTGCTTTTGACTAATACAGGACAAAAAAAACAGATTTTCTCTCTAGAAATTAAGGGGGGGTGAGTTTTTCTAGGGAACCAACACTTCTTTGCAAAAAACTCCACCACTTCACAGAACAGTGCAGCTAACTAGTTTTGTCTGCCAAAAGACTAAAGTATTTCTATCTGCTTTCAGCCATTCAGAATATATCCCAGGAAATTTTTTTACAGGAGATTGGAATGGAAATGATAGAACTGTTTGCTAAAGAACATATAACCTATAATTGATTTTACTCCCCTTAGTTTTCCTTTATCTAAAATGCATGAGCATATTTACATCTGTGGTTCATTTGGCTACCAAACTACACCAAAGCTTCTCTCTGAAAAGGAGTTGATTTCTGCCCACATTGTTTACTGTCTTCTCATCCTTCTTCAAATATTAAATCACTACCACAATCAATTTCAAACTATTAAGTTATAGACTTCAGTGTTCTTGATGGATTGTTAGGTCATCCTGCTCAAAAGTGACACACAAAACCAAAAAACCAAATAGACACGATAAGTGAAGTGCTGCAATATATTATTCAAATATGCTGATGGAAAATGTGCTAAGTTATCAATTTTCATTAGGTTTGTGAAGTCTGTAATCATTGCTGACATGTAAAGTCAAAGAAAGCTTTAAAGAAGATTCATTTAGATTATATATACTAGTTTCCTGGAATATTGTTGGAATAATCATTGATCTAACAGATTTTTGGAGTTTCATATTCATCACATGAAAGCCCTGAACTTCACTATAACGCAGAACTGATTTTTTACAAAAGACAAACCCCTAGTTATTGTGTGTCCTCCCCTTGAGTGCCCAGCTTGCACTCTATCTGAAAAAGAAAATGCATGAGGGTCATTTGGGGAAAGAAGAATGATGTTTCTGTATTACCTGTACTCTTACTCCACCTTCCTGTCTTTGTGGATTCTGGTTCATACATACTCGTGCAGAAGATGATTTGGGTTACACTATCAAAACAATGGAGAAATAATAGAAAGAAAACACATAGACAAAACCCCACATCAGCTCTGTTCAGAGTTCTTAATAGAATATTTATGTCTTAACTAGATGGCACAGTTCATAGCTCTGACTGCACAAACATGGTCAGAGAGCACGGGGTCCAATATAGATGAGAGATGCATCCACGCAGCATGTATAGAAGTACTGGACCTCACAGAAAAGTCAAGTTGTTTGTGTTAGACCTGACAAAAACCTGGAAGATCTATTATTTGGGGGGAACAGTTCTCAAACTGAAGTGAGAGCAGAAAACATTTCAGAATAAATTCATACAGTGGATAGTAAGAATCACAAGACCACCTTTCCTTTTCAATAAAGAAATGCAGTGGAAATATTGCACTATCATTTGCAGTGCATAATTTGGAGACTGTTCAAAGCTTTGAAAAATATTCAAGAACTGCAAAAAATGCTTTTAAGAGTGAGAGAGACACTGTAAGACTTCAATTGCTTTAACCTATCAAAGAAAATACTGAGAGGAGGAATGATTACACAGTATAATTATCTCCATGAGGGAAAAATACTATTACAGATATTAAGTAGCTTTTCAAACCAGCATTGCAAAGTGCAACAAGAACTAAAGGCTGAAAGCTAAAGCCTGACATACATTATTAAACAGGCAGAATATTTTGATGGGGAGGGTAGTTTACCTCTGAAACATGGTAGTAGAGGAAGTAGGAGATTATCTATCTCTCATGGTCTTCAAATTAACTGTCCTGCTCTAAAACATGAAGGAATTGCAGCTTGTTAATGAAGCAATTATAAAGCAAATGTTAACAGGTACAAAACAGGCTTCATCTTGTAATCTCATTCTGGGAAATGACCAGACTCTTTCAGGTGAAAATCAAACATGCACAAGCACAGAATCAGCTCAAAGGAGGCTCCTTAAAGGGGAAATTTTGCAAGGCTGTAGACAAATTAAATTAAGTCTTAATTATAAGAAGTAGAACCAGCTCATTCTTTTCAAACAACCCTTGGTTTTTACTGGTCTTCTGTACAGAAGGTCAAGCAGAAACAATTTCCATAGCCCAGAGTACTAACAAAAATTATTGACAGCATCTAGTCATCGCTAAAGTGATCGCTTTCAAATATACACAAAATCATTGTAGCTTCACAACCATATTTCTATGTATTTTGAAGAGTCTTGATTAAAAATTCAAATAAAAGTGAGATTTTAGATTCAGAAAAAAAGACATTATTCTGCATAAGGACACAAACCTTTTCAAAATGCAAGGTAACATTAGGACAATTACCTAGTGTATTATTTAAAGCAGAAACAATCTGAAATCTAATGCAATGATAGGGAAGGAGAAGGTATTTTTAATAGTGAAAATACATCAGGTTTTGAGAGCTTGCAAGTTTTTTAAAACTTTTTCTCCAAATTTTTTAATCAGTGTAGTACTAGGGGTAAAGAACACTGTAGCCTTCAACTGTAAAATACGCAGATAGTTTTGCATCAAAGCCAAACATACCCACATGCATATAACCATGTGCACTCATACAAATGGATCAAATGCAAGTAACAGAGTTTGGCTTCATGTTTGCAAATTACATTTTTTCTTCCCCTCCCTCCCCTAAAATTCAACTATTGTAATATAAGCCTTATTAGATTTTCTACTTATTATTAACCCGGAGGCCCTCCAGCCTCCTCCCTACTCTCTTTCTTATTCGTTTTTAAACTTCTGACCCAATGCAATCTGCCTGCAGGGGCAAATACAGTTATCTCCTTCTAAATTAAAATTGTAACTCATTTGGTACAGTTTACACAAGGCCTCAGCTTTGACACATGCAATTACTATGAACATAGGAGGAACATGATTGCTGAGAGCCACCAGAAATAGAGTTTAATCAGAAAACATGGAGTTGTTCCAAGAGATTTATAATTTCACCACTTGCTATTCTTTCATGTTCCTGAGTGTTCAGATAATTAGATACACTGTTTTTTTGCTTCCCGAGAGGCCAGGGAAAGCAAAATTCGTACTTTTACATTAACAAGATGAAATTATATTACATATAATCTATAACATTTTTGTTGAGATGACAAATTCATACAACATTAATTTTAGTACTTACAAAACGTTACAAATAATTTGTTCTGTAGTATCGGAATGTATCACACAGTGTAGACTTACGTGAATTAATTACCTATTCAGATGGATTGCCCAGTCTGGCAGCTTTTACTCACATAAGAACACCTAGATAGCCTATCTTAAAAGGCAGCTTTTTAATATAGGTCTTTAAAAAAGTAAGGTTCACATTTTGTGCCCCTATTAGAGAATGAGCCTTGGTGTAGTGGATCAGACTGT
Organism: Agapornis roseicollis; assembly: GCA_002631895.1. Lineage (NCBI taxonomy): Eukaryota > Metazoa > Chordata > Aves > Psittaciformes > Psittacidae > Agapornis > Agapornis roseicollis. Next base: position 27,292 of record NDXB01002617.1, read on the forward strand.
AGAGCTTAAGAAAACTGAAATGTTATGAAGCCAGATTTCTAGCACAGCCTGATCTCTGTGCCTCAAGCTCATCTCTGGAAAAAGGAATTTTAAGGGTGTTTGATGAAGTTTGGTGAAACGTAGAGTTGAATCAACCAAGAGACATCACTCACTGTAATTAGAAAGGAAGATGCAGACTTCAACTATAAGCTGCCTTGCATGATGGCATTACAGTCTTGAGGATAAGGTTATTTACAAATAAAAGCATCTGAACAGTAAATATAAATGAATAGGCATATGCAACATTGCAGGGTTTTGTAGTCTTTTTACTGGGGTCTGAATGCGTTAATTTTAATTATACTTTAATATCAAGTTTCCCGGGCTGATGGATGGGCCCCTGGGAGGACTGTGGGTCAAATAAGGAGTAAGGTTACAGAAAAGGGTTTCAGAAAATACTTCGAGTAAAGAAAATTCATGGCTGATGATGTGCTCTGTAGTACAAATGTGATCTTAGAGCTCTGGCTGCTTTTTCAAGAGGCCACCTGCTTTCTATTCCTCCTTTTATGTTAGCCATTAATTTTGCTGCCACAGGCACAATTCATACTTACAAGACTGGAGACTCAGACAGGAGCAGCTGCTGTTTCAAATGGCACTACTCCATTCCCAAGACAGCCAACTCAGCTGCAACAACATCAGTGACCTGGATACACCAAATTCACCAAAAGATAGACTTTCCGTACTCTTTTTTCTGCTGTGTATATAACAGCAAGGCAAATCCATAAGGCTGGAAGGAAACAATTTTCAAGTAAGATAAAATTATGGAAAGAAAGAGTCTGGAAAATCAACAAAGAAAAATAAGGGGGGGGGGGGAAGCAAGAGAAAAAAAGGGATTGCATAAATATTGGTGCTGAGGTTGCCAATCTGTCTCAAGCAAAGTGTTTGGTCTATAAGCTTTTCTGGGTTAATATAAACCTAATTTAGGCAACAGTAGTAATTACCACATTTATAAAGAGATGAAAAAATAGCAACATGCAGTACCGTCATGTTTGTTTAAGTCTGGGATGGCTGCGTCCAGCTGCAAAGGCAGATTTATTTTATTTGGCCGCAGGAATATGATGCTCTGAGCCATTGGCATGCACTGCCCTTCTGGCAGCCTACACCCAGCCACGTCCCTGGGGCCTCATGCTCAGAAGGTTCTGAGGTAGGAAGGCAAAGCACCTGCAAAGCCATCTAGGACTAAGAGAGTTTATGAAGTGAGCCCACACGGGCAACCTGTTTCTGCTGTTTAGGGTTTTTCTTCCCCAAACCCATTTGGTTCCATCTCAGCCCATTCTGGGAAAATCCAGTCCAAGGATCCCTGCACCACATTTCCAGAACTGGAAACGCAGGTAGTGCAGATCAAAGCAGCCTGCTGCTATTACAGGCACAGTTCTTGAACTGCATTGATGCTGGTACAAGGATACAAGCAGACAACAGCCTATGGCCAGAAAGAGGGTCAGATAAGAGGCAGGGGAGAGAAAAGGACCACAGCATCCCTGAGCAGTCTGACTTATGTTGCAGTGGAAACACTGCTTGAATCATAGAATCATAGAATAGTTAGGGTTGGAAAGGACCTTAAGATCATCTAGTTCCAACCCAGTTGACATTTCATTGTGCCCCATGCACAAAGGAATGCTGAAGCTTGGGAGCACTGCTCCAGTAACATACAGAGACAGCAAGGGCTCACAGTGAGTGATTGTGCAATATTCTGGATGGAGAAGAGACTGACTGTTCCCTGTCTCATCCAGTACAAGCAGATTAATTTAGTAGCAGCCACGTTGAAAACAAACAAAAGGATGTGGCTCACCACACAGCAGATGAGAAACTGAGTGCTGAGAAACTCTTCACCCAAGAGCCTGTGGCTGCAAGAATTCTGACAGCTCAAATGGAGGCTGCAGGAGCACTTAAAAGATCCTGAGTGTTGTAAGAAAGACCACAGCAAACTCAAGAAATACCCTCAGCCAGGAAAGTTTACAAAGTTGCTTTTATTGTTCCCAAGTCATCTGTCTTTGGACACTGCTGAAGACAGGATAATGGATTAATTGGCCCATGATCTAAGTTGTACCAGTCCAGCCACTCCTCTCCCTCTAGACTGATAAATCCTACCAGCTTCCAGTTAGCAGCAGCTGGGAGATTTCCAGGGCTGCAGCTAAACTGCTGTGCTCAACAACCACATCAGGCCTATCCTCCAAAAATATGCCTAATCCTGCTTCTTTTAACCTGTTCCTGAACTCCACAAAATCTTGCAACAATAAATTCTAAACTTGGATTATAAACTGTTTATAAGGACACTTCTCCTTTGTTATTTTAAATATGCCATATTGAAAGTGCTCAACTAGCCACATTATGAGAAAAATAGTAAAAATACGATCTTTATCATATTCTTTCTGATACACTCATACAGCTTTATTCTAGCCTGAAGCAGTTCATTTATGTTCATTTCTAACAGAACAAAATTATTCTTTTAAAATGTTAGAAAATACGTATCTCAGGAGGTAGCTTTGAGAGTTTAATGTCAAACTCTACTACAGATGAAACATAGGCATGTAAGCTATAAACATTTCTGAATCTATTATGGTCTTCTGTTGTGCTGATTTTTTTATTGAATACAGATTCTACATTTGTACCAGACTCTCCTGAACACCTTTGTCCTCAAACACATAAATCGAGCTAATAAAGGGAGTTTATTAGAACACTCAGTACCGTCATATGAACGTGAAAATACCAAATGTTAAGTACAGCAGTGGGAAACCCACCGCACTTAGAAAGAAACAACCGTGTAAGGGGATATGCTGTATTTTTATGATGGCAATGAAGATTGATAGTAACGGTGACTAGATAGGAATGAGGATAGAATAAAAACACTTTTATAATTCATCTGATTTGTGGTGCTAGGCTCCTGTGTTTGTAAATAGAGATAAAAGCAAATGCGTACAATTCCAGCGTAAAGACAAAATCTCTGTTGCCCTCTAGAAACAGCTTGAATTATTTGGTGGACCAGCATAGGCTTCCACTAGATGGTGCTCCTAGCTTTAGAAAAGCCATCAACGAATTAACCCACAATAATGCAAGGGGAAGAACAAATTGTGGGCTTGTGAACGAATAAACGTGAAGAGGTTTCTGGCAGATTGCAATCCGCCTTCCTAATTTTACTCTTTCCTCACATCTCCTAAGAACTCACATGCATTTGACAGGCGAACACAAAAAAAATCCAAACCATCTTCCTAAATAATGCTACACACACACACTTTTTCTGTTCCATTGGCAAACACTGCAATGTAGATTCTGGAGGGGTCCAGAAGGCATTAATTTTTTTGACTTCTTGGGTAACACTTGATAATACCTTCCCCTGTACTCTCCTACCTCTGAGTAGCAGAGGAGCTTTTTCACCACTCCATTCTGGGTGAGCAAGATGTATAAGAAGAAAGGGACAAACATAGCTGCTAAAAGGTTGAGCTGCAGATGTCCCTTCTGTGAAACTGTGACTGTTGGAGGCAGGCTACTTTGCCCTACCATGTCAAGCTTTGACTCTGTGCTACAGATTGCATGCCTGTGCTCCTTGTAATACAATTTCTGTAAAGGGAAGCATCATGGATATTGAGTGGTCAGAACATCAATCAAAATAAAAATAGCTTCACTGCCTCTCCCACGTTTATGATCCTCATTACTGAATATCAACTGCACCTTTTTCCTCTGTCTCATGCCCCAGTGCTACCTTACAGAGCACCTAGCAGACAAAGGGACAGGTGGTAGCAGTGGTCAGTGGTCCTCATGTCCCTCACAGCAGTATTCAGGCTGCATTTTCCTGTCCCACAGAACAGAAAAGGCATTGAAGCCGCTGTTAAGGAGTTACAGAAACTCCACTTTAAGGAGTTTCCACATGCAGATGCACCTCCTTCTTTCATTGATACAGGATGCCCCCACCTCAACTGAAATGGTAGTAGGTAAAAACTGTTGTGATTTAGCTGTCTGCCTGGGCTACTTATATATAAGCTCTGCCTACAAAACACATAGAAACAAGGAGATACACCAAGAAACATCAAGAATATTGAAGCTTACTGAACTTGGTACAAGAAAAATCAAATTCTGTACATTTTACCAACAGATCTGTGTGTGCAAAAAAGTTCAGCCTCCAAAGAAAAGAGCTTAAAACCAAAAGCAGCACACTTCATGGCTTCTGATTAAATGTGATGGAATATAAAGACTAGCAAAAAACAAAAACAACAACAAAAAAAAAAAACCACCAAAAAAAAAAAAAAAACC